>CP025654.1:11834519-11980521 GCA_003576665.1 Ipomoea trifida
CCATGTATAAACTTCTCATATATAATCTTGCATTGATATACTTTCAAATATTTATTTAGATATAAACATTGGGCATTAACCCATTCGCGTTATGCGCGTATAAAACTAGTAAATAAATAAATTTGTAACTTGTTTGATATAAGTTGTATTTTTTAATTTCCGGATATCATAATTTCAACAAAAAATGAGGAGTACAAATAAAAGAAATAATTGAGCTTAGCTAGTTAGCTACACAGCTAGTCATATCTCTCACAACAGCTCTGGCGGAGTATTCAACTCGCCGCTCCCTCGTATTCATCGACAGCTCCTTCCTTCAAATCTCCTCTCTCCTCTCTCTCTCTCGCACTCTCGCGTGCACGCATTCCTCAGGTATCAACGCTTCAATCTTAGATCCAATGTATCCTTTTCCGGTTTTGAATTTCGGTTTTCTCAGTTCAAAATGTTTTCTTTATGGCTTATGCTTCTGATGGGAATGCTTTTTTAGCCCTCATTTTAATTGATTATTGATTTTGTTGGAAGTTTATTTTGTTTTGTTTTGCAGTGATCAGAGAGAATGGAATCTGCCGCCGCGACTAGCTTTTGCACCAAATCTATCTCCTCCTCGCCTTTTCGCCCAGTAGGTTTACTGCGTCTATAAAAATTCACTACTGCATTTTGTTAATGCTCAATAGTTTGAGCTCTTTCATTAGGGATATAGATATACATGGTATTGTTTTGATTCTTTGGAGTCTCCAAGTTGTTATCTTGATAGCGAACTTGGACTTGGATATGTGGAAAATCTGTTTTAGTCTGTTTACAATCTGTGTTTATCTAATTTGTGTATAGTGGATGCTGCTTTATGTATCTAGTTGAAGTTCGTGCTTACTTCCAAACTGATTAATAATCTACTGTTTTAAAATTAGAAGCTTTGGCATGTATTAAGTTGAAGTGCTTACTTCCGAAATCATGCCCATCAATGAGCAATTTTGCCAGTGATTACTGCTATTAGTTATTTTTTGTTGTCTTTCTGTTTTCTTTTTAACTTGTTAGCTTATCCGAAAATGATTGGTCTTTTTGATAATTTTGGTTCTTGCACACTTCACGGTGTCTTGACATACTCACAAAAATTTGAATTAATTCCCGTATTGCAACAACGTCATCACTTTTTACTGTTTCCTAAGTTTAGTCATGATATCAATCTGCTTTATCTTTTTGTTCCTTCTTCTATGATAGGGTTTACTCATTGGGAGAACAAGTAGTATTAGTAGCTCTCAGTGTAGCTTTACAGTAGGAAAGAGGATAAACTTTCCTCGACAGAGACTTCAAGCATCTAGAGTTAGTCCTAAATCTAGCAAATATGGTGGAGCTCTTGGTGCAGTATGTCAGGCTGATAAAATCTTAGTGGCAAATAGAGGGGAAATTGCAGTTCGTGTGATTCGGACTGCTCATGAAATGGGGATTCCTTGTGTTGCAGTTTACTCAACCATAGACAAAGATGCCCTTCATGTGAAGCTTGCAGATGAGGCTGTTTGCATTGGTGAAGCTCCTAGTAATCAATCGTAAGTAATTAATAGACTTATTACATTTTTTGTTTCTTGTGTTTGTTCTTCTTCCTTCATGGCCATCATAAATGTCATATGATGCAGTTGTAATGTCAAGTAAAATGACAAAGCCTAGTTAATATCCATGGCAAAGATTCTTTTTTGCCTTGTCATGATGTAATGTCAGTTGTCATATCAAGTAAAGTGAAGCTGAAATAGAACTATGGCTTTTGCTGTTTTTAGTTTGTAGATGATTAAGAGTTGAAGCTGTTATCTTGTATATTAAGGCTTCAATTATTTTTCTACATTATCTCTTTTTTGATGTTGATTTCCCATTCCGCCTTTTGATACCGGTACTCTATTCTTTGATTTCTTGTTACTTTGTATATGAATTGTATGAATATTTGAATTAATTTGAAGTAGTTAAATAATTCATTTTCTCTTTTGGAAAATTTTAAACCAAGTCTATTATAATTTAGGATTCAACTATAAAGATATGGAATGCCTAAATTGGCCTTCAATTCCCCTATTTATTTTGTATTTAGACCCATTATTGCAAATGAGCTGGACTTTTTGTCATAAGGAAATAGTTAGCTTACAAGATAAGCTAAGCAATGAAGCAACAAGAAATATCCCTTCAAGCTTTATTTTCATGTACCACATCTGTAAAATTGATTATGTAATGACCTACAAGCGTGAGTCCAGTAACTGCAATAGTTTCTGCATTCAATTATGCTAAAGTTCTACTAATCTGCCAACTTTATCCATTTTACAGAATCTAGCTTAAATTTTTTGTTTTTGCAGTAATTCTGCAACCATCACTCATGCATAATGTCATCAGCTGTTTGGTTTTATGGTTTCTTGCCTAATTGATGAATTTCTGATTTTCTGATGGAACTGGAAGCTAATATGTTGATGTTACTGCATATATTCTTTTATTGTAACATTTGTAACTCTCTTTGCTATCTTTCAGGTACTTGTTGATCCAAAATGTCTTATCTGCTGCTGTAAGCCGTGGATGCACAATGCTGCATCCAGGGTATGGTTTCCTTTCTGAGAATGCCCTTTTTGTCGAGATGTGCAAAGAACATGGAATCAACTTTATTGGGCCAAATGTAAGTTTTGTGGATTCAGTCAAAATATGTTGTTCAAATGTCCATTCTATCATAAGCATGGTTGCAGTAGGCGCTAGGCGCTAGTCGGGCGGTAGACTAGCGCCTAGCGCCTAAGCGGTCTAGGCAGCGCCTAGGCGGTACCTAGGCGGTTCTAGGCGGCGACCTATAAAAACAAAAAATTAATTCATGTGTGTGGGTGTATGTCATATATTATATTATATATATATCTCTTTCTTCTCTTACTTATATAAATAAATAAATTTAAATATATATAAATATAATAATAAAATTAGTCGGCCGAGTTAGGCGCTAAGCGGCCTCCTAGGCGGTCGGCAACCTAGGCGGACGCCTAAGGAGCAATTCGTCTCGGTCTAGGAGCGCCTAGCGCCTAGGCGGGGATTTTTGCAACAGTGATCATAACCACCAAACCCCAAAATCAAAAGGAAGACATTGGTTATGATATTAGTACAGATAACATCAACTATGGAACATACATGTAGTTGTATGCATATGCACATAGAGAATATTTCCTTGGACTATGGTTTGAATTTCTTATTTTGAAATTTGCAGCCAGACAGTATAAGAGTCATGGGTGATAAGTCAACTGCCAGAGAGACAATGAAAAATGCTGGTGTCCCAACTGTACCAGGAAGTGATGGATTGTTACAGGTACTATTCATACCAATTCTTTTGTACTATACTAGCCTTAACATATAATATCATGTTTTCTATCTTCTTAACTCTTTTTCCTGGTATTGCCATAAATAATTATATATTATCATGATTTCAGAGCACTGAAGAAGCGGTGAAGCTTGCTGATGAGATTGGTTTCCCTGTTATGATTAAGGTGATTTTTCGTCTTAAATTATCTCTTCCTAATAGGGAATGCAATCAAGTCCTTAAGCCAACTAAGTTTATTTAAATTTGGTATAATTCTTGAAGATACTGTGTAGCTGTAGTGCTGTACGACCACATCTTTACACTTCACGCTGAAAAAGTTGCCATTAGTTGGTATTTTTTTTGCATAGTTTCTGAAATTTCTAACAGACCTCATACTATATTAGTAAATTTTATGAAGACAAGTATGAATATAGAGTCGATGAGAATAGCTTGCAGCAGACTATAAGTGTTGCAATACTAAATCTTGCGAGAATAAATTAGATCGAAAAGAATTGAAATAGTCTTGGTTGTAGCCAGAATATATTTTGATAGAAATTGCAACTGCAACTCATGAAGACTTTGTTTTGAAGGCAACTGCTGGTGGTGGTGGGCGTGGAATGCGTCTTGCTAAAGAACCTGATGAGTTTGTGAAGTTATTACAGGTGTGTTTGTCATAACCCTATGGATACTCATATATTCATATATTGTTGCATGGAGCATCTTGGGAAATTGGTGTATATATAATATATTTAGCTCTAGGTAACCTTAACCTCAGAACTTCTGGATTTTCGGTTATTCATTGAATAAAATTTCTGAAATTATGACTTATAACTTACAAGGTATCCTCTTAGAAGTACCCACTTTTTATCCACTTAGAATGAACCATTGTTTTATATAATATTTCTTTTAATACTAGTTCAATTTCATTACTACATTTTCTTGGATCACTTATGTAATTTAAAAATAAAATATTCCCTTGCAAACACATGCTACTCATTTCTTCTTCTGTCTTACTGAATTCTGCTCCCACCTTAAACTATGAAATGTTTTGACAGCAAGCTAAGAGTGAGGCTGCAGCTGCATTTGGAAATGACGGTGTTTATCTGGAGAAGTACATCCAAAATCCTAGGCATATTGAATTTCAGGTATTCTGAACTGTCAGAAATATATGAAGTGATTAATCTAAGTTCATAAAATGGCTTCATATTGATCAATGTTTTCCTTATATTTTAGTGATTACATAAATACACAATGGTGAGAGTGGAGCAACATAATCTGTTCCTTTTTAAATTGAGGTCACTAGATTATTGTGTGAAATCTTTGTAGAAAAAACTGAGATTCTTATTTTATAACTGACTTGCGGTGAATGGTGGAAGTTGCTGCATGAGATCTTACACAGCTGCAAACCTTTGATGCAAGAATGCCTGGTATAAGTTATGAAGTAGCTAGCTTGGAATAGCTGCTTTTCATGCTACAGTTTTACAACACAAGCTCTGTACCTTATTATAAAATTTTGGGAAAGGATCTTTTTTCTTATTATACTAAGATTTGATAATGGACATTAAAAATGCATCATCTGATGACATTAATGGTTCAATATACTAGAATGAAAATCCAGAAGAATTGGATTATTTTCATTTTCAATTTATTTATTGGTATTTGGTACTTGACCTGAATTGTTCTCCTTTTGCTATTATTAATCAAATTTTTTCTCAAATTCCTATATATTTAGTCATAATTGCATACTATCTAAGAGTTGCTAACATATTGTAAATAATTTTAGCTAGAAACCAGTGCCTTGTTCCTTGTATCATCCACTGCCCTGCCCTGCCCTTTTTATATATATGTCCAAAGAAATTAGGTTTAAACTCTTTAAATTCTTGTAATTATAACTGTAATAAATTTGCCCCTGCAGTTGTAACAATTATCAGGGACATAATATTTCCTGTCAATATTCTTAAAGTTGAATGTGCATCCTATGACTTTATAATTTAAAGCTTTGATGTTGTGTTCAGGTTTTGGCAGACAAGTATGGCAATGTAGTACACTTTGGGGAGCGTGATTGTAGTATTCAGGTAAACATTTAACTCTGAAATATTTTGTTTTTTGTTTTTTTTTTTTTTTTTTTTTTTGTTTTTTTTGTTTTTGTTTTTTTTTTTTTCCTTTTCCTATTGGCTTATTCTATTTTCTCTATTCTCATTACAATGCCATTTGGAATTACACTCTTTGAAATAACCAATGATGCTTAATGCATTTGTTGGATTATTACAATTTCAATTGCACTCTGTTTTCCTTGGATTATTATGTGCACTTGTATCGTTTTCTACATTGAAAATTATCACATTGAAGAGTATCAGCCAATCATTTCTATGATTCGAAGATTCATGGGGCTAAAGGGTCCAATAATCATGTTTTATTTATTATTCTTGATTATTCAAAATAAAAATGAACTACAATGAAGTAATAGTTGTTTCAATATTTTCTTATATAAATGATAAATGAGAGAATATTATTCTGACCAAAATACTGTCATTCAGGTGCACCTGATATCCTCTTCTACTCAGCAAATCAGTGTTTGTTTATGTTTCTTATATATCCTTGTCCTCTACAACTGGATTGTTTTTATTCATATCAACTTCCTGGGGATAAGTTTTTATCTGTTTCCTTAAGTCCAAAAGAAAAGTACTGTCTCTATAGGTTTTGTTGTATTAATGGTGAGATTAAGTTTGTCAGGAAGGTTGGCTATAGTATTGATTGTTTGGTAATCAAGCAATTGAAATGGTTTTTCCCCCTTTGCAGAGAAGAAACCAAAAGTTGCTGGAAGAAGCACCTTCCCCTGCATTGACACCAGAGCTGCGGAAGGCTATGGGTGATGCAGCAGTTGCAGCAGCTGCATCTATAGGTTACATAGGTGTTGGTACTGTTGAGTTCCTTCTGGATGAAAGAGGATCTTTTTACTTTATGGAGATGAATACTAGAATTCAGGTGAAGCTTGAAGCTCAGTGTCTATTTTACATCCCCAAATAGTACACATTCTCCATTGTGAAATACTTGTTTATTTATCTTGTGGTCCATCTGTGGGGATGGAGGAATTCTATAATATTTAGTAATCATGTCACTTGGGTGAACATCTTAGGTAGAGCATCCGGTTACAGAAATGATTTCCTCTGTTGATCTAATAGAAGAACAGATCCGTGTTGCTAAGGGAGAAAAACTTCGCTACAATCAGGTAATGAACTATGACATTATGAGTCTTGGGAAGTGAACCATATTCCATTTGCTCATTATCTGTTGTTTCCGTCTCCTGCATGCAGGAGGATATTGTGCTAAGAGGTCATTCAATTGAATGCCGGATTAATGCAGAAGATGCTTTCAAAAATTTCAGACCTGGGCCAGGTGTGTCTGAATTCTGTTGTTTGCTTGCTTGCTTTTGTATGAGTTCTCTAGTATTATATCTGAAGTCTATCATTTCTGTGCATGTGGTTCATAGTGTTTCCTTATATTTAGTAGAAGTCAGACAATGCAGTGAACGAGTAAAAATTGTCACATGGATTAAACTCTTCCTTTTTTGTAAATAGGGAGAATAACTGCATATTTGCCAGCTGGAGGTCCATTTGTGCGCATGGATAGCCATGTTTATCCTGATTATGTGGTTCCGCCAAGTTATGATTCCCTACTTGGAAAGGTGTGTCCTATTTAATGATAATTTTTGCTGTTTGTGCAATAGTATTTCTTTTGCCTTTTTTTGAGATCTCTCTGGTTGATCCTCATGTTATAGCCTTTCATCTAAACATAAATGTTTTTCTATATTGTATTGCTGAAGTTTGATTTCATTTTAGAGCATTGCTCTGGCCAGAGAATGATATGAACGGATATGGTTTGGTCTGTTTAGTGTACTTCTATATTTGAAAGGCATTCTGCTCCAGTGTGTGCATAGTTATGTTCATGGTTTAATTCTCTATATTCTCTGATAAGCTAAGAAAATTGATGAAGTAGCCTTATAACTTGTTTTTTCAGCTTATTGTATGGGCTCCAACCCGTGAGAGGGCTATTGCACGCATGAAAAGAGCACTTGATGACACTATTATTACAGGTAAGACCCACAGTATCTGATGTTTTCTTCTATTTGTTAAATTTAGAAAATTGGAGTGTTTTGTGTAGCCAGTGTGGGGATTTATATATTGGGATTGGGTTTGGATTTGGATATGGATTTGGATTATCATGAAGAGGAAGCTCTAGCATTGGGTGGGAAGGTTAGGGTATCCACATTGTGAATGTCTACATGCTAATCAAGCTATATGGTAAACATGGAAGGAAGGAATTGGGTATTTTCGCTTCATTCTATCTCCTGCCTCAATAACTTAGATCCTAACTGTTATTTCCATCTCATCTTTGCAGCAATTTTCCGTTGGTCGCCCATATTAACTTATTTCCCTTTTTGAATGAGCTACTTTGACTGCAAAGATATGGAGTATAACAGTTTTTGTCTGGTTATGTTCGAGTAGGAACAAAAACATTGGCAAATGGTATTTTTTGTTAGTTTGAGATCTTGGAGGTTGTGATACATGCCACTTAGAGCCAAACATAGAAACTGAATCATCTAAAATTTGATAGACACAGTCACACAGTATTTCTTGAAGTCGGTCATCTTCTATCTTGTTTTGGAACAATAGATATGTCTGCTTGCTTGAATGCAATTAGTTATTTGTAGGAGCTAATCACATATACCATCCAGTTGTTGAAAATATAATATGTTTAATCCTGCAGGTGTTCCAACTACAATTGATTATCATAAACTTATCCTTGACATTGAGGTATGCAAATTATGAAATTCTGATAGCATATAAATGCACTTACACTTACACACATGTATAAATATATTGGTTAAGTGATATCCAAAATATGTAGTGTTATTTATTCTAAATTTGTCTTCGAATGCTTTTAACAGGATTTCAGAAATGGGAAAGTTGATACAGCCTTTATTCCAAAGCATGAAGATGAATTAGCTGCTGTAAGAATTTACCAGTTTTTTGTCTATAATTGCTTTCTATTTGCACATATATCCTGCATGTGAATATCAATAGAGGGGTTAGTGCAGAAATGAATTGTAACATTGTGTTACATAATAATATGTAAATAGGAGCTAGCTAATAAGTCAATTTCTGATTGCTAATGCTGCCTAAGAGGATCCGGTACCATTAGATCAGCATTTCCATTTCTAAGAACTTTCTAGAAGTTGGCCTAAACATTTAGACCTTAATTTTCAATAATCAACAATAAATATTCTATATGACTTAACCATCTCATTATTTTGATGAATCATTCTTTCGGGTGGGCAAAGAATACATAAACACTGGAGATACAAATAATATTTGTGTACCATGCATGCATGATGTTGCATAAAGTGTATACTTTTATGTTGATTTCAACTTTATGGCCACAGCCAACAGTTACAGAGAAAGAGTTGGTGAAGGCTAGTGCTTAAAACTTTCTTCCAGTTGGAGTGGATTATTTTCCAATCGGTCTCAACTTCAGAGTTGTTATTTTGAGTTTAATCTTCTAGCCATCTAGCATCGATGAACAGACTTGACTTGAGATTCAAATAGAAGTGTATTATTTTTCCTTGATTTGTCATGTGGTGAATCGCTTCTGTATTTGTAAACAATAAAACTTGGGACATTTGATAATTTATTGTATGTGCTGCTGCAAGAGTTTTTAATTAAAGAATCACCACTGTAATCCCACAGACAATGACCGCTATATCTTTACAATTGTTATATGTTGGACCATGGTCCAAACCCACCCCCCCCCCAACCCCCCCCCTTTTTAAATGATAAAAAATAAACGATGAACGTTATTAATTCCGTATTTATGATGTATTTCAAATTATATTAAAATTATATTGTACACTATAAAAATGAAATTGAATATGTTTCACATATTGAGTGTATATTGATAAATAAAATTGTAGTTGAATTAGAATGATATTTTAGTTATGTTGTAATAAAATTATATATATATATATATAGGATCGCGTTCAGGTGAGAACTGGGCGCCCAGGAGAGAACTGAGAACGAATCACAGCGCGCCACGTGTCCGGAATGTAGTTGCAACTAACGCTATATATATATATTATATATATATATATATATATATATATATATATATATATATATAGATAGTTAGGATCATATGAGATCACTTGTTTAGGTAAGATCGTGAGATTAAATGTTGTGCAAGATTTGATCTCAAAAATTTTTAATGGTCTAGATTGATTAAGATTCCAAGTTGAAGTGTGTGCGAATCGTGATTAGATGTGTGCGAACAAAGTGTGTGTCTGTCAATCAATTTAGACCATTAAAAAGTATTAAATGGATGTACAAGATGTGATCTCACGATCTTACCTAAGCAAGTGGTCTCACTGGAACCCTACCCTCTATATATATATATATATATATATATATATAATGAAAGTGAAAGAGTTAATTACCGATTTGGTCCCTCAACTATGAGGATTTCACTACTTTGGTCCTTGACTTTCAAAATTGTTCAATTGCATCCTCGACTATGCAATTTCTTTCTGAAATGGTTCTCGGTCCAAACAGCCGTTTATTAAACGTTAAAACTAAGGATAGAAATGTAATTTCCTTGGCTTTGCCTTCTCAGGTGTTCATTTTCATCTCACTTTGCTTCGTTTACCGAAAAAAAAAAAAAGAAAGAGAACCCCTAAATCCTAAAAGCTAATCCCTAATCTCAAAATCTTCCTAGCTAAAATGGCGACCTCTACGCTCAATCCAAACATTCCAATATTCGTGTCGTCGGCGTATCGCGCGGTGGACTTCTCCGACCAGTGGTGGCCGGTGGGACCTCATCTACTCCTCTCCTTGGTTCCACGACTACTGGCTCCCAAGGTTGCAAAAATCCCCTAGTTTTTTTTTTTTTTTTAATTTAAAAAAAAAAATTTAAAAATATTTTAAGTGTTAATAATTGTAAAGTGTTTAATATTGTTAGTCTTTACACTTTAATAGTTAAATAGTTAATACTTATTAAGTTATTAGTTATTATTTATTAATTATTAGTGCATTACGTATTAGTTTAATTTAGTTATTACTTATTATTTTATTAATCTATTACTTATTAGACTATTAGAGTATTAGTTAATACATTATAACATTAATAGTTTAAATGTTTAAGATTTAAATTAAAAAAAAAAAAAAAAAACAGTCGGCCGGCGGTCTAGGCGGCCTAGGCGCCCGGCTGCGGACCGCAGGCCGATCTCGGCCTTCCTCGACGCGGCCGGGCGCCGCCTAGCGCCTAGGCGCGATTTTTGAAACACTGTTGGCTCCACGAGTGCTACGCTGATGTGGATGACTTTGATTTCGACTTCGACTTCAACGCCGATGTGGAGGACTTCGATTTTTCCGGCTTCGATTTCGACACTGATATAGACGACTTCGATTTCTCTGACTTCGACTTCGATTTCTCCGTGAGTGCTATGCCGATCCTTTCGCTGACTGAACCGTTGTTGACTCCGGTAACACCGACTAGGAGGAGACTAATACGGATCTAGTGACTCTAGGAGCGTTGAAGTGGCAGAAAACGTGAGTCACGACGGAGATTCCAAAGTATGGCCAGAAGGCGCCGAAGACCATGAATGTGAAGGTGAGCCCCCGCCCGATTCAATAGTCATAGTAGAGCGGATCGTTTGCTTGACTCACTAAGTTAGGTCATTACTTAGTACCTACTCGGATTAGCAAACTTTCTCTCAGCTTCTTTGCCATTGCAGTATGGTTCGCCGATGTTAATCTCCAATGCAAGAGGGGCCGCGGCCGCTGGGGTTGCCTCCCATGTGCAAGGATGAGTCAGGTTTGGAATCGGGTAAGAACAGGAAGGTGAGTATGGTTTCGGAGGTTGATGTAGTGGGAACAAAGAAGGCAAACCAAAGATTCAAAAATCCAAGGATATTGCGTCTAATTTGCAGTCAAAGATGAAAAGGGAAGGTTGAAAGTGTATTGGTCTAAATTCAAAGATCCAAGGATATTAAACGGATGTTGAAATAGTATTCTTAGGGAAGAAGATGACTGCTAATTTGATTTTCCTATTTTACCCCTGAAAATAGACGGAACAATAAACTGAGGACCATTTTGGTTAACGTTTGCATAGTCGAGGATGCAATTGGACAAATTTGAAAGTCAAGACCAAAGTGGTGAAATCCTCATAATCGAGTGACCAAATCGGTAATTAACTCTAAAATGAAACTAACATGTCTCACATATTGAGTGTATATTGACAAATGAAATTGTAGTTGAATTAGAATGATACTTTAGTTATGTTGTAATAAAGAAAGAGTTGAGTTGACCAATGAATAATAAATAGGACAGGTAAAATGGGACAGAGGGAGTAGTACATATAAAATGAAACTGAATAATAAGTTTCACATATTTGAATGTATATTGTTCAATGAAAAGAATTATACTTTAGTGACGTTTTAATAAAACTACAGTGTATATAAAATAAAATTTAATAATAGGTCTCACATATTGAGTGCATATTGTCAAATGAAATTGTAATTGAATCAAAATGATACTTTAATTGTGTTGTAATGAAACTATAGTATATATATAAAATGAAAATGAATACGTCATAAAACATAATTAGTTAGACGGAATAGGTGTTGTTTCTTTTCATTAAAAGAAATGATTAAGCCTTCTTTGCTTCTGTAACACCAGCAACAAGTGTAAACACTGATTCATGGAGAGATCCAATGATTGAATTCAATGCTTTATTATTGAAATTCGTTGCGGTCTATTCTAGTTTAGTCCATACCTCATCAGGCTTCAACTTAGTAGTATTATTTGGTCCAAGTTTAGTAGTTTGTGTCCAACCAATAACAACCCTTAATACACGTGATCCTTGAGCTTGGATATATACTTTAGTTCTAGTTTTCCAAAAAGCATAATTTGTGCCATCCATTTCAGTTGGACGCATATTGCTCTCCATTTTGTCAAAACAAAACATGACGTAACAGAGCCAAGAAATACAATCAAGATTCACAAGAATAACATAATTCTAACAATTAATTTTTTTTTTGAAAAACAACCAAACAAACTTCATTAAAACTTCAAGTCGTGAAACAAAGTATTCGACAAGTAACGAGGAATAAAATAAAAATATTCAACCAAGCTACTAGAAGTTGAAAGAGATAATTTTGCTAATATGTGAGCTGGCACATTCAATCCACGGGTAGCAAACACGAACGAAACCGACTCAAAATGCTGAAGAAGAACCGAGATCTCTGCAACAAGGCCACCATAAGGAGAGAGATCGCCACCTCGAACTACCGCCTGAGTAACCACTTGGGCATCCGTTTCAAGAATAATCCTCCGCCACCCCTTCCTTTTAATCCAGCTCAACGCCTCTCGAGCACCCATAGCTTCCGCCTCTCGTACCGTAAATAATCCCTCCACACATTTCATGGAGACTCCAAGCACAATCCCTTCGTGGTTACGGACGACCCAACCAAAACCTGTTTGGCGCCTATTGACGTCGAGAGCCGCGTCAATATTCACTTTGATAATGTTGGCTGGAGGAGGAGACCAGTGGAGAGGATACTGTCTTCTAGGCTGAGTATGCGCCAGTAAAGAAGTCAGCTGAACAGATTGCCAGTCCGCCACAAACATGCATGCATGATGAACCAAGGTGCTGGAGTCTTTACAAGAATCTGTCCAGATCACATCATTTCTATTCGACCAAATAGCCCAACATATAGTCACTATTTTCTCCTGCATATCTGGCAACAAATAACTCCATATTTAATCAATCCATTCCTCAACAGACTCCACCATGCCAAGTTGCCAAGTCAGATTCAACACAGTCCAACATTCCCGGGCGAAACTACAATTTGCAAAAAGGTGAATAATAGTCTCGACTTCCCGACCACACAAAGGGCAAAAAGGGTCGCACCTCACCTGTTTAACAAGCAAAGCGTCCTTAGTAGGTAACTTCATAGTACACAGTGCCCAGAAAAAAGTTTTAATCTTTAGTGGTAAATTCAGTTTCCACATAGTTGTCCACCCGCCACCCCTATCAAACCCATACATTCCTTTGGCAATCCTATAAGCACTTCGAACAGAGTACATACCCCTATCCTCCCCTCTCCAATATAAGGAATCAGCCATGTCCATAGAAACAGTAGGAATACGTAAGATGAGATCAAAGTCCCTTTCACAAAATATATCCCTCAATAGCTCCAGGTCCCACTGCTTAGTTTCAATAGAAAAAAGAGATTTCACAAGAACATTATTTAAGTACTCAGGTTGTGCTGTTGAAACATATGGATTAACATCATCAGGTAACCAAGGATCGTCCCATACTCTCACCTTCCCCCCATCCCCTATCCTCCATCTAGTTCCCTCCCTCAACAAACTTTGAGTCGCCCGAATGCTAGTCCAAACAAAGGAAGGGTTAGACCCCGAACCAGCTTCAAGAAAAGAACACTTGGGGAAATAACGAGCTTTGAAAACTTTTGTCACTAAAGCTTCTGGCTCAATCAAAAACTTCCAACCCTGCTTACCAAGCATAGCCACATTCATCTTCCGAACTGTCCTAAAACCCAAACCCCCAAACTTCTTTGGCCGGCACAAATCAACCCAAGTGCTCCATCGAATCCCCTTTCTCCCTCGTCCCTCACACCCCCACCAAAAAGCATTCATCAACTTCTCAATCTCATCACACAAGCCTTTTGGGAGAAGAAAAACATTCATAGCATAATTTGGAATGCTCTACAATACAGTTTTAAGCAAAATCTCCCGGCCTGCTCTTGAAAGGAACCGATTACCCCATTGAAATATTCTAGCCCGAACCTTGTCCCGGATAAAACCCAAAATCTCCCTCTTCCTACGTCCCACACAACCCGGCAGCCCTAAGTACTTCCCTCTCGTATGCTGTTCATGGATCCCTAAAACCTCACAAACAGCCTCCTTATCCTCCTTGTCGACATTATTTCCAAATACAATAGCAGATTTTTCAAGATTAACCTGCTGACCACTCGCCCTCCCATACTCCTGTAATATCTGCTTTAAAAGCCCCGCCTCAAGATTGTTTGCTCTAAAGAAAAACAAACAGTCATCCGCAAAAAACAAATGCGACACCACAGGAGCCCCCCTCGCTACACTCACCTCGTGCAAGGCCCCATCCTCTTCCTGAACTCTTAACATAGCACTAAGGCTCTCCGCTATAATAATGAACAGACAAGGAGATAAGGGATCACCCTGCCGTAACCCTCTACCCGGGATAACAGGCCCCCATTCCTTCCCTTCCACCAAAAGTTTATATTGCACTGTACTCACACATTCTCGCATCAATCTCACCCAATGCTCACTGAACCCCATTATACTCATGACTCTACCTAAAAAACCCCACTCAACTCTATCATAGGCCTTACTCATATCAATCTTTAGAGCCCCAAACCCTCCTCTAGTCTTTTTTTGCTTATGCATAGCATGAGTAGATTCATGATTAAAACATTATCAATAATTGATCTACCTGGTATAAAAGCACTCTGAGCACAAGAAATTATAGTATTCAACACCCCTCTGAACCTATTTGCTAATACTTTTGCCAGAATACGGTAAACAACATTACATAAAGCAATGGGACGTAAATCAGACATTAACTCAGATTGCTTTTTCTTAGGAACCAGAATAATATGAGTGTCATTGACTGAATGAGGCATAGTACTAGTAGCAATAAAAGTAGCAGAAATTCACTACCTCAGTTCCCACCACGTCCCAATGAGCTTGAAAAAAAAGCTGGGGAAAGGCCTTCAGGACCAGGAGACTTGTCCGGGTGCATCATAAACAGAGCATCCTTAACTTCGTCATAAGTGACTGCACGAACCAGAATATTATTTTGCTCATCAGATACACAATTTGAAAGACAAGCAAGAATCGGTCGATCATCTCCCTCCTCTGTCCGAAACAGATTCTGGAAATAATCCACCATGATTGCCGCCTTTTGGTGTTCGTCAGTCACGTTCATACCCCTGGAATCTTTCAGAGAGTGAATGTAATTTCGCCTTCTACGCCCACTGACAGAAGAATGAAAAAAGCGTGAATTACTATCTCCCCCTATGTACCAATGCTCTTTGGCCCTCTATTTCCACCTATCGCTTTGAGCCCGAATTAACTCAATACATGTACGAACTCGCATAAAAGTCCGTCGCAATCCTTCGAAGCTTCGACTATCAGATTTCTCAAAACTACCCACATGGTTACCAATCACAGTAGCTACCTTTTCAGACATAAATCCCACTGGGACATCATGCACTTGCATCCAAAACGATGATTTATTCAAAGGCACCATCATCGGATCTTCGTCGTTCTCCAAACGCCGAAGCAAGACCAAGTTTTGGTCGAAAGTCCAAGGGCCATCAAACAAGACCCTCACAATGTCACGCTCATGGTAGAACGTGAATAAAAATCGATTAGAACCGAGATCCCGAACCATCACCCCCTTCCCCGGACGCCATGCCGTGGCCATTACATCCCGGAAAACCACCAACTTCACCTGACTTTCAGTTACCACACGACCAACCACCGCAAAACGATAATCAAAAGTAGGTTCCAGAGCAGTCTCCTCCCCCACAACAACTCCATCGTCGTCATCCACAATTGACAGAGCATCATACGCCTCGCTCAAACCACTAGTGCCGCTCTTCTCCATTCGGATAAACAAGCAGAAAAGCCAAAGAAAAGCAAAAAGAAGAGCACACTCACAGCAGGAGAGAGAGGAAAAGGCACTCACAAAACGGAGAGAGGAAAAGGCTTGGACTGCATGTTTTCTAACAATTAATTAAGAAATATATCCAAGAAACATTAATCTAACCACATTACCTACGGATAAAATCAATTTGTAGATTTAAAAACTTTGATACCAACTGAGAGTTCAAGTATTTCTCGAATTATCTTGATGAAATTATTTTTCCAAATTACGATTACTGACTCAATTACGATTTAATCATACATTAGGTCAAATTATGAACTGTGCACTAAAACAAATCAAACAGTAAATTAATAAATCAGGTTTGATAATCCAGTTTAGTGCAAACCAGACCTACGTTCGAGGGACCACCAATGGTGAATCCAATCCACTATCTAAACAAATGTTCAAACAGACGGTAAGAGAACAATTTGACCAGTATGTGATGTACCCCAAACCGTATGTATCTAATCTGCAAGTCACCATAGATGGATTGATTTTGAGCTCAGAGATCTTTAACACTGCTATTTGGTTGCCACCGCTGCACCACAACTAACATGTAATACAATCCTTGAAGTGATAAAGTCATTTGAGTTTATTCTCTTCAAGATCAATGAAAATCCAGGTTCTAGATGAATATTTTAAGAGAATATTTTAAAAGTATTTCTTGTAAAACTTGTAGAGAGGTGTTTTTCTATCAAAATGTAATCATCTATCTATAACTACCTTCTCTCTAAATTATATACACTATGAATTTTGGTGAAAGTAACTTCTAAGATATTTTCTTGTAAGACAAATTACTCTCTAACCCTTGAGATATTAATTGAGAGAATGCTCCTCATTTGTTGGATCTCTCAATTAAATAAGGATAATCTCGTAAATAACCTCAAAACAGTTATTTCCTCATCCAGTTGTAAAATTACCACCTGGAATAGTTTTTGGACACATCTGTTGCAAGTTCTACTCCACCAGATCTTCAGTCAACTCATGAATTAGAAACACTAAGTCCTAACATATTGTATGCCATAATAATTTGTCAATTACAAAAATGAAGTTTAGATAGTAAACACAAACAATAGTAGTATGTAAAATTGGATGTACGGAACAAGAATACATGTAATTTAGGAATTTCCTTACACATGATTCATAAAATATGCATTTGAAGAAATCTGACTCATCATAGTTTGAACAAGATGACGCAACCGCTCATGCCATAATTCAGAATAATTTTAGTCTTTAAATTTTAAAAAGTATCACAACATAAAAAAAGTACTCAAAAGTATATGCAATCCTCTAAAGGTAATCTATATAATGATATAGGGAAGGCATACATAGTAAACAAAATCATAAGTGTACTCAACAATTATAAAGAGGTTAAATGCCAAATAAAAGCATTGATGATGAGACCATTGAAGGTCTTCAAACTCCATTTTCTCAACTTCTGAGAGGTCATCATCATAAAAAATTCATAACTCGTTTGCTTTTGGCAAACTAGCATGATGTGATTCACTTATAACTTTCAAACAAATGGCTTTTAAAATAACTATATCATGCATCATTAAGATCAACTCATTTATATTGTTCAAACATGATCCTTTCTAGCATTTCAAGGAAATAACCTTCTGCTTTGAATGTGTGGGGGATTGTTGGAGTCATTCAAAGCAGAGCTATTTCCTTAGATCATGGAACACGACACAGACTCATTTTCACCCTCACTTGTTCTCTTTTCTAAAAAGGTTGTTAGTATCTATTGACGTTGGTGTTATTTTCCCAACAAGCATCACATGCTTCGTATTGGTGCCAAAGCATAGAAGTGCCTCTCCTTGCTAAGGGAAGACTACAATAACAATGACAAAAGTGACTTATCATCCTAGTTCATGCCCCAGTGACATAGACGACTCAGCTCAGCCAGAAACTAATGGCGTGCTTGTCTTTTCGGTGAGTGTATGCATATGGTCAATGGTGATAAGATGATGTTGTCAGAAGAAAAAAGAGATATGTAATCAGGAGAGTGGATGACAATTTCAGGTGGTTTCCCAGATGAAGTCTCTGGTCATGGGACTGGAATTTGTCACCAGAACCGATATGCTGATGGTGAAAATCAAGAACATCTCCATGATATAGAGTCGTCGTGCTGATAACATATTGTAAATTTGTGTGAATTTTTGTATCATTTTCACACCAGGAATGCAATACACATAGGAATATCTATCTACTATCTACCTATTATACTTATACTAACAAGAGCCAATAAAGTTAGACCTATAACGATAACTAAAAAATGTCTTTCAAATTATTTGATCAAATGAATGGTTCAGATTAGGGATAAGGGTCAAATAGCCCCCTCTACCACTCAAAAAAGTTCAATTAGCACCCTAAACTAAAAAAAAACATTCAATTAACTACTACAACTCTTAAAAAAATTCAATTATCATTTTTTGTAGGTTTATATGAGTATAATAATATAATAATAATAATTTAATGGTAAAATAAAATTTGTATTTTCAATGCCCGTATCTTTCTTCTTTTTGTTTTTTAAACAATACTCTAGAGCATCGACAATGTTCTGTATCTAAACCTAAATCACTAATTGCCTCTACGACAAAGAAATCCCAGACGACAACAACAACTTGATACAGCATCGGCAACCTTTATACGGCGTCGACCTGTCGACAATCTTCATACGGTGTCGACAATCTTCTCCAGAGTTTTGGTACACACCGCCATTGAAAGTAAGTTGAAGCAAAGCTGTGATTCAATGACAAACAAAGAAGTCAGGGACAATAGATGGCGAACGAAGTAAGGGATAACAGATAGCGAACGAAGTAAGGGATAACAGACAGCAAACGCCAGCCGCAAAAAATCTTTCAGCAAACAAGGTGATAAATTAAAGTTTCCTTTGTTAAATCAATAAATATAGGTATACTAAACAAGGTGAATGTGTCGCTATATACATGCTTTATCTATTCATTATTTCAGAATGTGGGAGACTGTGGGGTTAATAATACATTACGATGGAATCTTTGTAAAATACCCAAGGATACTATATGCAAATGGTGAGGTTCAATATGTCAAATTAGATCTAGATTTGATATCTTATAATCATCTATTGAAGTCAATGCAAGATGGATGATATGGAAAGGTAATATCTCTTTTCTATAAACTGCCACATGAACCTCTAGAATGATTAAAAGTCTTATGTGATGATGACACCACATTACACTTAATTAACTTGGCAAAAATTTGTGGAAAATGTGAAATCTATGTTGACCATGGAAGAGATGAGGTAGATTTGGTTAGCTTAGCTTTACCTGGAGATGTTGAACATAAAGATGTGTTAAATGTTTAAGAGAATGACCAATTTGAATATGAACCAGAAGAAGTAAGTGGTTTTATTGTAAATGAGGATGATGGAAATTTGAGTGAGTACTATGATTCAGATGATCCACCTAGCCTTATCCTAGAGAACGATAGTGATGATGAAGAAGTGGATCAATCTAGTAAAATTGAATATATACATCCATTTTATAATATGAGATCTAAGCCACCTGAGATAGAACTAGGAATATTATTTGTGGATAACATCCAATTTAAGAGTGCAATGATTAAGTGGGTTGTATATAATAAAAGAAATATTTACTGGAAAAAGAATGAGCGTAAGAGTAAGAGTAGAATGCACTGGTGAAGGGTGCCCATTTCACTGCAGTGTAAGTTGGGAAGAAAGGTACAAGTGCTTCCAAATAAAGTCAATTCATATGGTACATAAATGTAATTGAAAGTTCAAGTTAAGGGTGGTTAGCCAAAAGTGGTTAGAAGAAATGCATGAGGATAAGGTTAGGAAAGATCCCTACATTAGTTATGTTGAACTGAAAAATCATATAAAATCAGAGTTGAAAATAAATATATCTATCAAGTTAGAAGGGCAATCAAGAATATTCAGAAGAAACTAAATGCAAGATTTGAAGATCAATTTAGAAGACTTAGGATTATGCACAAGAGTGTCTTAACTCAAACCAAAGCAGCACAGTGGTGATCAAAACAAATAGAGTTGTGCCTGATGCTCCATGTGTTTTTTCAAAGAATATATGTATGCTTTGAGGCACTCAAGAGAGGATTCTTAGAAGGGTGTAGGAAGATAATTGGACTTGATTGGTGTTTCTTAAAAGGATTGTTGAAGGGAGAAATTTTAACTACAGTGGGAAGGGGTGAAAATAATCAAATGTACCCAGTTGCTTGGGCAGTTGTGGAGATTGAGAATACTTCATCCTGGAGATGGTTTCTTGAATTACTAAAGATTGATTTGAACATCATAAATACAAGTGAATGGACAATAATGACTAATGAGTGACCAAAAAAAGGTAATTTAACATTATACCTTATTTATTATCATATATAATTATAATATATGGATAACTGCTACTTGTTTGTTTTGCAGGGCTTAACTAATGTGATTGTTGAGTTGTTTCCTGGAGTTGAGAGTAGAAATTGTGCAAGGCATATACATGCCAAATTGGAGCAAGAACCATAGAGGAAAACTAATGAAGAAACACTTTTGGCAATGTGCTAAGTGAACATCAGAACCAGAACTTCAAGAGCAGTTGCAGGCATTGGAGAAGAGAGATAACAATGCCAAAAGAAGATTTAGAGAAATATCGTTTAAGGTTGTGGTGCAAGGCTTACTTTAGAACAATCACAAAGTGTGATATAGTTGACAACAATCTATGCGAGGCATTCAACAATACTCTAATTAAAGCCAGATCAAAGCCAATAATTCCTATGCTTGAAGATATAAGAGTTGCAGTTATGAAAAAGATTGCAAAAAAGAGGCTCTCTATAGAAAAATGGAGTGGTAAATATGGTTCATTTATTATGAAAAGTTGAATCATAACATTCTAGAAAGTGTTGGTTGGGAAGTGGATTTCAATGGGGATGATGGATATGAGATAAAAAAAATAAAAATAAAAAAATAAAAAAAAATGAAGACACCAAGTCAAGGTTAGCTTGGAGAGAAGAACCTGTTCATGTAGGTCTTGGGATCTTACAGGTATCCCATGTTCACATGCTATATGTGCTATATTTGATAAAGGAAGATATCCTGAGGAATATATTGATGATTGCTACACAAAGGAAGTCTACAAGAGAACATATGTGCATGCACTTCAACCAATGAATGGAGAACTTTTTTGGCAAAAAACACAATCAGAGGAGATTAAGGCACCTATTTCTAAGAGAATGAGTGGGAGGATAAAGAAAAAAAAAAAAAAAAAAAGAAATCGAGAGCCTAGTGAGGTAACAAAACCAACTGGAACTCACTTGTCTAGGAAAGGAAGAGTGATGACATGTAAACTTTGTAACCAAAAGGGACATAATAGAATGTATTGTCCAACTTTATCTACCCAACAACCAAACTCAGTTAGAAGGAGTGGTTCTACTGGAAAGGGTGAATCTCAATGCAGGGGTGAATCTACTAGTAGAGGTGGCTTTACTGGATAGTGTTTCTGTAGTACAAGTTATGCTTTTGTTAATCTGATTATGGTATATTCTTTTGTTAAAATTTTTGAATGCCATGATTTTAGATCCTAGATTGCACTGCACTTTTATGACTCTCTTAAGTTTTTGGTTAAGAGTGCAGGATGCAATACTATTATGGCAAATTCTGATTAAGTGATGTGCAGAATTTTAGAAGTTTTTTGATATATATTTTAGATTTTTGTTAAGTGTACATTATGCAATATACTTCATATACTATACCCCATTAAGTTCAGTCATTATACCGTGGACCGCGGTCACTGATACTACAGTTCATCTCAAAAGATACTGCCTTATATTTGTTTTTATTTTATCAAATTAATTATGTTTTATAGGCTCTGTTTGGCAGAGCTTATAACTTATTTTAACTAATAATAAGCTATAAACTATAAAAGAAATAGCTATATATATATATTAATAATAAGATGTATAATTTATAATGTGTTTTGTATTTGAATTATTTTATCAAATTAATTATGTTTTATAGGCTCTGTTTGGCAGAGCTTATAACTTATTTTAACTAATAATAAGCTATAAACTCTGTTTGGTAATGTTCTTAACATAAGTTAGTAGCTTAAAATAAGAGCTTATTAATAAGCTAGTAGCTTCCTAATTTTTTTTTTCCATCTTTATCCTTACTATTTTAAATAAATGACATCCTTTATCCCTCTCAATTAAAACCCTTTTGACATTTTCTTTTCATTATGTTTGGTAGTAATTTCAGTTTGACATTTGTGTTTGAACATTAATTCTTGTATGAACGAATCTTATGAATTATAAACATTTTTTTTACTTTATATATTTTCATATATATGTTCTTACTTTATATTTTATTTAAATATATTGATTTTATTATTTATATTTTAATATATTGTATGAAGATGTCATTTTTAGTCTTTTTATATTTATCAGTTTATAAAAAAGCTAATTTTACTAAACACTTTTAAGCATAACAACTAGCTTAACAACTCTTCAGATTTCAGCTTCAAGCTTATAGCTTTTCAGTTTTCAGCTATTTTTCAGCTTTCAGCTACCTTTTCAGCTAGGTTTGCCAAACATAGCCATATGCATTTCTTTAACTTAGAATTCGATGTCTACAATGCATTTATTCAAAATGAATAAAATTATTCATTATCAAAAAATTTAAACAAAGTACAGAGTATTTAATTGAAAAGTCAAATTAGTGATAAAAATGAATCAATTAAAAATGAATCAATTAATAATTGGCTTTTGAGTATTTATTCGAAGAACGATTTGATCTTCTTCTCGAATGGTTACCTTTTGAGTATTTATTTGGCTTTTTTTATTTTGAATGGTTGTACTTCTTAGGCTGACCCTTCGCATGTTGACCATTCAGTCTACTACTTGATTATAAACGCAAGCTCAATGATGAATCTTCTACTATAATAAAGCAGAACCTTTTAGAAAAATAAAATTAAGAAAAGTTTCCCGCCAACAACTCAGTGAATATTTGTAGTTTAATTACTCATAATTTTAGCCAGTTAGAAGATATTGAACAATGAACCTGGTCTGCATTAAATACGTACATTAATTGAGACTCTTCAAATTTTGATCAAGAAACAACGGTTTAAATTACTCTGTATTTATTTACTATTGAGTCTCTTTAGTATCCGAATAATTAGCATTAATTACCATATCTATGCAATCATTCCTTACAAGATATATAAAGAGTTCAGTTCATACCAATTCCAATACACCACAAGTCCACAAACACTAGATATAACAGAGTTTACAGAGATTGTTTACAATTCAAATATAAATTGCATATTGCCATAAGTCTACGAATGGCTATTCCATCGTAAAAGCAAAGACCTACGCATTCAATTACAACTTGCTGGACGAAGTACTACTTGCTTCCAAGAAATCAAGGAATACATATTCTACAACAGAATTCCATGTATATTTTTTAAGTGAGATATCTCCATTCAATATCAGGAGTAGAGATTAAGATTTGTGGTTCGTGCATACAATGTCCCGGAACTCAAAGGAAGCGACTCAATCAAGAGCAAGGAGGTTGTCTTTCACAATTCTAAGGTACTTTTTTAATACAAATAAGCATACCGCAAGTGCCATTCATTCATGAGTTCCATAAAAGATGAAAATTACATGTATATTTGTATTTGCTTTTTTTTATATGTTAAGTGTAGGTAAATGTGGCAGAGTGTGCACAAGACTACCATTGTCAAGGCAACAGTAGTATAGCGGACCATTGTCAAGGCAACAGTAGTATAGCGGACCATTATCAAGGCAACAGTAGTATAGCGGTTATATGGATGTATAGAAGTACATAGGTTACTAAGTCAGATAGATTCTTCTGATTTCAATTGAGACAGTTTAGTTCGAATGTTTAGTATGAAAAATAATTTATGCATCAAATGGTATCATCATCATTTGCATTTTTCTATTGGTTAGAAAAGTATACATTATAAAAATAACTTAAGTACAGAGTATTTAATTGAAAAGTCAAATTAGTGATAAAAATGAATCAATTAATAATTAAAACATACATACAATTACAAAGTACTTTGAAGGATCAAGTATTCACACAGATAAGTCTTATACATCAGTAAGTTATGTTATTTTAATTTGTAGTGAGCAACCCAGAGGAGACTTATATATATGATATTTATTTATCCAGCTGGAGAATTACTTGACCATACATCTAGAATGGAGACCAATGGAGTTGGTGAGGAATTAGATGAGGATTTTATTTTAATATCCAAAGGAGATTTTCTATGTACATGTAAACATTTTTTAAAAATTTATGAATTTGTCAGATAGATCAAACAAGTCATGACATAGGAAAATCATAGTACATGAGTGAATATATTTACATGTGTATTACTTTCCTTACTCGCCTGAATGTCCCTTTTATACTAAGGGGATGAAAGTCCATAAACCATTGTAGTAAGTTTATTTCAAAAGGGAAAAACATCATGGATATTTTTAAACAGTCAAGTAAATGCTATTTCTCATGCAAAAAGAGACATTGAACAATTATTTTTCCATTAAAAAGTAATGTGACTGCAGGTAGTACTATTTAACTTAGTTAAGCAATTACCACATAGGCATATAGATAAGCAAGAGTCCTAAGTTTGAATTACACACCTGAGTTAGTTTGCATGAAGTTCCTTTGCTGTTTTAACTGTTTGAAAATAAAAACAAACTTTATAATATAATATCAACTAAAAAAGAAAGAAAGAGCATTATGGTCAGTATCTTAGTATGAGCGGTAGAACTTCTCCTTTGAAGTGTTCAAAGCAAAAAAAAAGACTTCTATTTCCTTCCAGAATGCACTTGAACATGCATGAATTACAAAAGCAACATAGAACTTTTTTTTAAAGAAAAAAGAAGAAATCATTGCATTTATCCATTAACCAAGTCATCCAACAAGACATTACAAAGAAAAGGAGGAGGGTGGATAACCCAATCCTTGCAATCTGACTTAGAAACGGAACTCCCTTGCAATATAATGGGCAGCCCAATTTGCAAATCCCTTAACAAAAGGGACAGACACTTGATCAAACAAACTAGGAAGCAAAAATTTTTCAGTATGCATACCATTAGAGTTATATGCAGATTTTGCAGCTGATAGGAGCTACTCACGGCCATCATATGAATCCCCTGGACAAAGGGGAAAATGCAACAACATAGTTATTTGCTTGAGACAATGAAAAACAAAGAGAATTAAATAGCTAATATATTCCTTTTTATTTGGCCTGGTGGCCCGAAATACTACACATCATAGTACAAAAATACATGTTTTTTTAGTTACAAAAATTGTTTTTCTCACCAGTCTTCCAAAATTTTCAAAGTTCTCACTATCTATTGGAAAATTAGAATTATGGTCAGACTTAACTATTTTCCAAATTATGAAATATGAAGCCTTTTAAAATCCAATTTTCCTTCATATGAACTTTATTTTGAGAGAATGAATATGTTAAATGGTACAGAAATGTACAAAACCAATAAGGCAATAACATATTACCAATAATAAATTAACAGTTGGAATGGAAATAGAAAGCATGCAGTAACAACAACTATTAGATACGGGTTGTTTGCAAAAATCATCAGAAAATTGACACATATGTAATACTGTAATAGACTAATAGACAACATCTACATGTATTTTATCAAATATTTGTGCTGTATATAATATATTGCCTAAAAAATGTTCATTTTTTAAAACCTTTTTTGTACTTTCGTATATTAAAAAACAAATACAGCTCAATACTGCAATTTTGGAAAAATGTATACAAATGAAACAAAATCTATTTACATGGAGAAAATTAGAAAAAATGGAGATTACACACAGAAAAAAAGAAGATTACCCTACAATATCTGCTTATGAGGTCGTTTTCTTCGAATCGTATATGTTTTTTTTTAATCTCCACACACCACATCGTTGTAGTACGCTATTCGTCTCACCAGTTCCGTCATCGTGGTGTATGGGTCGTCGATTTGAGTGGCTTCGTAATGGGTTCTCGGACGACCTTAGTGGATTAGATGATTAGGAAGACAAGTACGAGAGGAGATGGAATATGTTTATTTTGGCGGCGATTTGGAGGGATATGCCCAGATAATCGAAGCTTTGTTCATTGTGTTGGTCGGAGATGTAAGCGTCGCTTCCAGAAAGAATAGAGAGAGATGAGATCTTGCAGACAAGAGAGGAAAGCAAGGATGAAAGTGGTCACCCATTATTGCATGGACCATGGTCCACATAGCTGTGTAGACCAAAAATAAAAAGTACATTATTTTTATACTGAAGGTACATTATTTTTGTAATGTAAGTACATTATTTTAGGGTACATTATTTTTGTACTGAAGGTACATTATTTATTATATACTATCAAATAATGTACCTACAGTACAAAAATAATGTACCTTCAGTACAAAAATAATGTACTTTTTATTGTTGGTCCACACAGCTGTGTGGACCATGGTCCATGCAATAATTTGCCGAAAGTGGTCTGGATGTCCGAATTAGCGTTTTGGTTTGGATTTTTATACGTGGGCCAAGGTAAGATAGGTTGGGCTAAATGGAATTTGGGCCTTTTGTGGATTTAATAGATTGAATGTCCTGATATTAATATTTCCAAAATTTTACATTTTGTTATATTTGAGTTCTATGAAGGAACTAAAGTATTGGTTCCTCGCATGAGAATGACGCTTCTATTCTAAAACTATCATTCAAATTTTAAAGGAGGCAATTCCTGATTATATTGTTGTATACAATAATTATTAATAAGAGTCAGTGACAAACTTTATTACTCCGTACATATTAGGCTACTACTAAAGAAACCGATCTTTTTGCATGAACAGTTGTGCGTTGCTGCATTTCAGATTAGCAATTCCGTAGGATTAAAAATATTACGAAGTAGTATGTAGTGATTCAAATAAAGTTAGTAATTCAACTACTAACGTTGTTTATTATGAAGGTTTTAGTAATTTGTACATTTAATTTTTCATTTCAATAAATCTCTTAATTTCATATTTTTTTTCTTTTATTTACAACCTTTTTTTTTTAAATGCATTAGCTATATAACTAAATTAATTATTTCAAATTCAAATAATAATACATATGTGTCTTATCATTCAAACGTAACAATAAACTTTAAAATCAACATAATAATAACATAAATAAACTTTTAAAAATATATAATACTATTACTATATAGTTATACTTACATTTGTAATAAAACTAATTGTGTTTAGTATCATAAGATTACAACAATACTTATAAACTTAAGTCCGTGCACCGTACGGGGCAAATACTAGTTTTAATTAAAGAGTGATGTATATGTTATTGTTTTAGATTTATAGGGATAAAATGAAGAAAAAAAAAAAAAAAAGCTTTGCCCGAGTCCTAGTAGAAACACAAGCTCTTACAAATTTAATTTTTACAATCACTACACATATACAATTGGAATCAATATTCAAGTAGAAAGTTTGATTATGGGGGTGTTTGGCAAAAGGTTGATAGCTGATAGCTGATTGGTTTAGCTAATAGTTGATGGCTGATTATGTTAACTGGTTTGACCAGCTTGTTGTATTAGCTGGTTATAAAAAACTGTTTGGTAAATTAGCTGTTTACTAGTAGCTGATTGAATGTAAAATGACATTTAAGAGTATGCGTGTATTGTATTATTTCAACCTTTAAATATAACAAGAAGATAAATTCTTATTAATAAATAATTATAAAATTTGGGTATTATCCATCTATACTTTTTTTAAGGACATAAGTTAATTATTTTTGTTTATTTAACTCTTATTAAATTATATTCTAAAACAATTTTTATTAATTATTTTCAATTTTATTATTATAATTATTATTATCATTATTATTATAAAATAACAAACTCACCACCCATTTATAAATAAATTCCATTGATTTCAAAGGATAAAATAGTCAATATATTCATTGATCCCAACAAGCTAATAAAAAAAGACAAATTATTGCATGGACCATGGTCCACATAGTTGTGTGGACCAAAAATATAAAGTACATTATTTTTATACTGAAGGTACATTATTTTTGTACTGTAGGTAGGGGTGTAAACAAATCAAATAATTTTGATTCGATTCGTGATTCGCGAATATTTCGAATACGAATCCGAATTCGAATACACATTTTGATTCGAATGTTATTCAAATCCAAATACAAATCAGGATAGATTCGATTCGAATAGTATTCGAATATTCGAATATATATATATAAAGAAACTAAACTAGTAAATGCATAAACCCTAAGCTAAAATAAAAGTGAGAGCAGCTGCTTCAGTGCTTCACCCTTTTCTTCCCAGTTCGGCAGCCGCAGTTCCCAACTTCACTTCTTCCACCAACTACTTCGCCCTCTTCTTGTCCTCCCCTTTCACGGCAGACAATCATCGTGGCAAGGAAGCACGACAACAAGGAGAGCAACTCAGCAAGGCAGGGTAGCAACTCCTCACGGCCACTATCGTTCGGCGAAGGCAACAATCTTCACGGCCGCGGAAATTTTTGTTAAATTTTATCTTAATTTATTGAAAAATTTAGAAAAAAAAAATAAATTAAGATAGTCATTTCGAATTCGAATATTCGAGTCGAATCGAATATATTCGAATAAATTGGTCGAATCGAATACGAATCGGAATTTAGGATTCGAACACTAAACGAATTCGAATTCGAATACTCATCAAAATAATCGAATTCGAATCGAATACTGAAGTATTTGACTCGATTCGATTCGTTTACACCCCTAACTGTAGGTACATTATTTGACAGTATATATCAAATAATGTACCTTCAGTACAAAAATAATGTACCCTAAAATAATGTACCTACAGTACAAAAATAATGTACCTTCAGTACAAAATTATTGTACTTTTTATTTTTGGTCCACACAGCTGTGTGGACCATGGTCCATGATAGAAAAAGCTACATTCGTTAGCTTTTCAATTTTTAGTTTATTGGCCCAATAAACCATTTACCAAACACTTCAAAATAATTTATTGGTAAGTCAAACAGCTAAATTTAATCAAATAAGCTAAAATTTGGCTGATAAGCTAATAACCCAACACCCGAGTTTATAGGACACAAATTTCAAACTAACATAATTACCAAGTCCAAAGTTCATTAATGCTGAATGGAGACAGACTCATACTGTGCATGCTAAGGGGAGCGCGTTTCAATCAATGTATCCAAATTCCCAAAAATCAACTAACATCTTTGCTCCCAAACTATTGATAGAAAGAAGGGAAAAGTGTCAAATTGGCCCCCTAAGTGGAATGGATAGTGCAATTAGGTCCCCTAATTGAAAAAAGCTCCATTCAAGCTCCCTAAACCGGCAAAAAAGTGCAATTGAGTTCTAAATGACTTGTTTATCAGGTTACTACTCATTGGACTGAAATTAAGTGCAAAACTTTGTAATTTGTATCACATTTGGTCATAATGTCAAATTAATTTGTATTCTATAAATAATTTTAATAATTTTTATTTTTTTAAACAAAAAAAAAAAACAAAAGTCGGCAATCCCAACTGGGGACTGCCGACTTTTATTTATTTATTTTTTTTTTTCAAAAACATTATTTAAATAATTGTTTTTATATTATTAAAAAAAGGTTTGTAAAATTATTTTAAATAATTTTTTAAAAAAAAAACACAAAATAGAAAATTACATTTTTCGTCTCTAAAGGAGAAGTGAGCACAAAAGAACGAAAAATGCAATGCCAACATATTCGTCCGTGAGTTATACTAAAATTGTAAATTTCGTCCCTAATGTTTTATTAATAAAGGCACAAAAAGTGCAACATCAATTATAACTTAGGAACGAAAAATGCGTATGGCCAACACTTGGGGACGGAATCTACAAATTAATTTGACAGTAAGACCAAATTATTAAACGACCGGTGGCTGTTTTTTTTTAAATTTTTTTTTTAACTTTTTCTAAATTTTATTTATAATAAATAATATTTTTAATAAATAAAAATATTTTTTTTGAACTGAAATAAATAAAAATATTTGTTTTGAAAAATAAAATAAAAATGAAAAGTGTCAAATTAGCCCCTTAAGCTGGGTGGATAGTGCAATTTGGCCCCCTAACTGAATTTGACCTGATAAACAAGTCATTTAGGACTCAATTGCACTTTTTTGCCGGTTTAGGGGGCTTGAATGAAGCTTTTTTCAGTTAGGGGGCCTAATTGCACTATCCATCCGACTTAAGGGGCCAATTTGACACTTTTCTCTAGAAAGAATTGTTTCAAATAGGGAAAATTTCAATTTTTCTCCCTATGTTATGTGCATATAGCACTTTTTCCTTTGAGTTATTAAAGTGACAGTTTTTCCTCCTCAATTATTTTAAAAGTGATAATTTTTCCCTGTAATATTAAATTGACATTTTTGCCCTTAAAAATAACTATTTCATTTATTTTTATTCTCTAACCAATTATTACTAATATGTATGGAAGATCATGTTTCGATACGAACCTAATCGACCACTGCAGCAATTGAACTTAAATAGTATGGACGGTTACGGTTACGATTCAGAACCGAAAGAAAATAAAATAAAATAATTGTTGAATTTAGATTATTTTTAAATAAGAAATAAAATTATAAAAATAAATAAATAAGTTTTGATTGGCGGTTCAAAATCAAAATTTGGAACCGAACCGTACCAATTTATCAAAATAAGTGTTTGATCATTTTCACTATATATGACTGTGGTTCAGCTCTGGTTCACAGTTCAACAATTATTTAATTTTATTTTTTCGGTTCTGAATCGTAACCATAATCGTTCATACTATTTCAATATGATTGTTATAGTGTTTGGTTAGGTTCGAACCGAATCGTAATCATCCATACATATAAGTAATAATTTGTTGGAGAAGAAAAATAAATGAAATAATTATTCTTAAGGATATAAATGTCAATTTAACATTTCAGGGGGAAAAAAATGTCACTTTAATAACACAGGGGGGAAAAGTGCTATATGCACATAACATAGGGGGAAAAAGTGTCATTTTCCCTTTCAAATAAAAATTTTCAAGTACATAAAAAAATTACAATAATTTAAGCTAATTTTTTAAAACACTCAAGTCTATATTTTCTCAATATTTTTCGGTCTAAAGAATTAATGCACCTAGCACGGATATTTGATCCTAAGACCATCTATTTAGAATGATAATAAATGTGTCATTACACTATATAATAGTTGATTCACTGTTTAACTCAACAAAAATTGATTTACCCCAAAAATACCAGTTGGGTTTACTGGTAATTGGAATAGTTGGTTAAAATTTGGGCTAATCAAACATGTTTGGGGATTATTTTGGGTTGATTTGATAAAAAAAAAAAAATTAAATGAAGCCCTAATTGCAAGGAGATACAAACTATGCGGGGCAAATGGTAAATATAACCGTTGATTTTATCTTATTTCTGCATGCTTCAGTTAAAAGCTTTTTCTTGGCTTGATTGCAATTACGGTTCTCTTTCTTGATTTTGAAATTACAATAGTATGATAAATTTTTAATTAGGGTTTACTACTTAGTTATTTATAGATTTTCCCATCTTTTTCTTTAATCTTAAAATTTCCCATTCCTGGGTTTCTTCTCAACTCTTTTCCTTTATTTTACTTTTCAAACAGAAATGGTTTACTATCTCTAGTGTGAAGTTTTCTGGTTTGGGAATTGGGATTGGGTGAACTGTCAAAAGCAGTAAAGATGTCATCACAAAATCTGTAAAAAGTTAAAAGCATTTACAGACACTCCCAGACTGTAATTGCTGTCACTTTCAGAGTCTGTGTAGGCTCACAGCAATCCAAATCAAGGGTCTGGGTGAAAACCAGGTAAGTATCGTGGGTGTTCTAATTTTTTTTATTTTTTATTTTTGGAAGGAGAAGGGGACAACTTTATTTGAAATTTCATTCTATTTGAAGAAACTTGAAAATTTAGGTGACACCCACTTTTCATTGATTAATTTTGTGAGCAAGAACTTGATGTTTTTATTGTCTGATTACATTGTGTTGGAAGTTTGGTTGGATACTTATCATTTTTTGGAGGTGTGCTGTGAAAACTGTTGTAATCAATGAGGGATTTTGGACTAGAGTTCTTGGTAATTGTAAATTGGATACCCATTTTTATCCGTTTTAAACTTTTTTGTTTTGGGTCTTTGTTTGGATCCATTTGAAGTCTTTTTCACTTCTCAGTTCTAATAACCCTAATAACCATGAATAGTTTTATCACACCATCACCGTCAACAATTTCAATGGTCTGTTTTTTCCTTCTTTCTTTTCTTTTGCACTGCTGCTCATTTATTGCGTCTTCCTTCCAGTTTATGGTTTTCAGATATTTATAATGCACTAACTAAATTTAGCTAGCTGCCTTTTGTTCATCAATAGGGTCAACATTTTACAACTGTGTGATTCTCAAGCTCGGGGAAAAAATCACATCACCATCTCCTTGCCTTGGGGGGTTTCTGATATTTATTGAAAGTTGTTCTCCAGTACACTTGGCTATTTTTGGGCTTCGTTCTCTTCTCACCCTCACTGACGACCTTTTTCATCTGGTACACCTGGTTTCTCCCTATTAAGTCCATCATTTGCCCAAGAATAATAATTCAGATCCTGATTGCAGTAGCTTTTCTTGAAAATTCAATCTCCATGGAGATGGACCAGATGGTTATCTAGCTTTTCTTCAAAAATCAAGCTGGTAAGCTGATCCCCATATACTTTGTTGGATTCAGGACTTGAAATCGAATTCAGAGAAATCTAGATGACTGCGGATGAATCAAGTAACGCTGTATGGACGAGAGAGCAAGATAAGGCATTTGAGAATGCCTTGGTAACATACCCTGAGGATTCTTTGGATAGATGGGAGAAAATTGCAGCAGATGTTCCAGGGAAGTCCTTAGAGGAGGTTAAGCTTCACTATGAGATCTTAATTGATGATGTTAGCAGGATCGAGTCTGGTTGTGTACCTGTGCCTTGTTACAACTCTTCTTCTGACAACTCCGCAAGCCATGATGGTGATGAAGGAACTAGCAAGAAAGGTGGAAATTCTGGGAACATGAACAGTGATTCAAATCATGGAAAGTCTATGAGGGCAGATCAGGAGCGTCGCAAAGGGATTCCTTGGACAGAGGAAGAGCACAGGTGAGTTCTCATTCTTCTGTAGTTATTGTTCAAATACAATAATCTAGATTTTTATTTTTATTTTTATTTTTTACTTTTGTAAATAGGTATGACGTGATTAGCGTTTATAAAAGTACCTCTCTCATATATTTTACTCCCTCAGTCCCATTTTGTTTGTCTTGTTGACCTAAATTTGGCTTGAACTTGACTTAAGCTCAACTAAAATCAAATTCTAGTCTTAGTGGTTTCTGGATTACTAGATAGCTCTCCACTTTCTGTAATTTGCACTACTCTTGCATGCTTCCAGAACATTTGGTGTGTTTAGATAGAAAGTTGGAAGAAAGGATATGGGATGGAAAATAGGAAGGAAAGGAAAAAGGGGAAGAAAATTTTGTATTTGGATGAGAGAAAAGGGAGAGAGAGTGAGAAATAGATTTGATTCATATATTGAGAGTGATAAATGAACCAAGTTCAATGTATTATTACCCCCTCATTTTCATCCCATTTTGGAGGTGGTAATATTTGATTGGATAGAGTGCTTATTTTCTTTCCCTCCATTCTCTTTTCCATCCAAACAATTTTTTGTCCCATTTTCTTTCTTTGCATTTTCCACCCATCCAAAAGCACTATTAGCTATTTCTGATAGGTAATTCATCAAACAGTGTTTAACCCATTTAAATTGCCTAAATTTTTGTGGCTTTTCTCAATTATCAAAGTATTTGGTCCTTTTTGTTTTTGTTTTTGTTTATTTTTCTTTAAGTTAGGTATTCCAAGCTTTCATTTTTGTCTTTTTCCTCTTTTATTTCCCTATTTCATAGCATATTAGGATCTTCCATTTTGGTCATTCCTTCGATCCTCTCAAATATCATTCCTAGCTTGTTAGTTTTTTGGTTTTAAAAAAGACCAATGCAAGCTCAAGTCAAGTTTTTAAAAATGATTTGCTTTGTGAGGAGGAGAGAAATGCTAAAGACCTAAAGTTTTTGGCCAGACACAGGTTTCTACTAATTATGCTTCGGACCTCAAATAATTCCATGTGTCCATCCTAACTATATGCATTATTTGTTGTGTTGAAGTGATGTCTTGATGCACCAACACTGCAAAACAACCTAAAGCTACAAAGTTTAATAATGGGAAGGTGCATCTGTTAAGAGGATGCTGCATTTGTCCCTGACCTGTTGATCTCTTCTATCTCTATCAATGATACTAATGACTTTAATGATGAAATCAAATATAGATTTTTGACAACTGGAATGCCTCTTTTAAGAAAAGGGATATACATAAAAGAAAAGTGGGTACATATAACTTGCCAGTTCTTCTAAATGTCAAAAAGTTGTCCCTCATATTAAATATCTGCTACCTTAAGCATAAGATTCTGGGAATATACTCTTCCCTGTAGTGTGTGTGTGTGTGTGTGTGTATATATATATATATATATATATATATATATATATATATATATCCTTGAAACTTTGCATTGTGTGCTCCAGCCAAAGAGTGAATTTCCAGAAAGTATCCTCGTCTGTTCCTCCTTAACCTAGCATAATTTACTAATGTGGCAAAAGGTTTATTTGTTCTACTATTCTGGATAAATTTATTAGTGTTTACTATTTTTAGCATTTGTGACTAACCATATGGTAGAAGTTAGAAGAACAAGAGTAGGGTTTCGTGAGCAAATGAAAGAAAGTCCAAAGATTCCTCCTTTTTCTGTTTTAGATTGTACTTATTAGGACTCTATGTATCTGAGTCATGTTAGGACTATCTACTCTATGTATCTGAGTCATGTTAGGACTATCTATCCTACTCTATCTGAGACTCTCCCTGTATATATATCACTTGTCAGCTATCATTGTATTGGGAATTCTAATACACATAATATTCAGTTCTCATCTGGTATCAGCTAGCCTAGGTTTCTTTCCTTATGGTTGACGGATCTGTTAACTCCTCTGAACGGACCGTTTCCGATGCCGCTTTATCGTCTGTGGCTCCTCCGGCTGTTATGCCTTTGTCTGCTGCTCATCACTTTGTGAGTATTAAGTTGACTGCTACGAATTTTTTGTTTTGGAGGACGCAAGTTGTTCCGTTTTTTCGTGGTCACGAATTAATGGGCTTCGTTGATGGCACGAATCCATGCCCTACTCCGTTTCTTCCGCCTGCTGCCCGTGCATCCGGTGATGCAGCGCCGCCTCCCGCTCAGCCTAATCCTTTGTATGCTCCGTGGGTTCGTAGTGATCAAGCGGTTCTCAGCCTGTTGATCTCGTCCTTGTCGCCTGAAGTCATGTATCTCGCCATTGGCTGTGATACGTCGCGTGCTCTTTGGATTGCTCTTGAACGTGCGCTTGCGTCGTCTAGCCGGGCACGTACCATGCGGCTGCTTGGTCAGTTTCATAATATTCAGCAAGGAGACATGTCTATTGTTGATTACATTGCGAAGGCACAGGTGGTGGTTCAGGATCTCGCTCTTGCCGGTTAGCCCGTTTCGTTGGAGGAGCAAAACATGTATATATTTCGGGGCTTGCGACCGGAGTATCATTCCCTTACGGCTTCTCTGAACATTCGCGCCGAACCTGTCACTCTTCCTGAGCTCGCTGATCTTCTCGGTTCGCACGAGTTTATCACCGGCGACGGTGCTCAAGGTGGTTCTGTGCCTCAGCCTACGGCGCTTACTGCCCAGCGCGGTGGTCGGCAGCAGCGCTCCTGGAGAGGCGGGCAGCATCGTGGAGGTGGTTCCCAGCAGCACAACAGCGGCGTGTCCGGTACGTCGCATGGTGGTGCGGTGAGCGGTGGTATGCAGCGTGGGAGAGGCAATCGGTCACGTGGTGGTCGTGGCTCACGCAATTCCAATTGGCAGCCACGTTGTCAGTTATGTGGCACCATTGGTCACGCTGCACCTGCTTGCTATTCATATCTCAATCTACGACCCCAGACCAATTTAACGTATTCAGAAGGTACTCCAAATCTCGCTTCTGATTCGCATCTCTGGATTCCTGACACTGGGGCAACGAACCACGCCACCCCTGACATTGCTGCGCTATCCACTTCCGAGGAATACACGGGTGATGATACTCTACGTGTTGGTGACGGTAAAGGTTTACTTATTAGTCATACTGGTCATGCTTCTCTTTCTACTCCTTCTAGGGTTTTTAAGTTGTCTCAAATTTTGCATGTTCCTGGTCTCTCCTCTTCTCTTTTATCTGTTCAGCGATTTGCCACAGATAATAATGTCTTCTTTGAATTTCACCCGTCTTTTTTGTTGTGAAGGATATAGCAACCAAGGAAATCCTTCTACGAGGTCATAGCTCGGGTGTCTCTACACGCTTCCTGTTCAAAGCTGGTCCTCAAGCCTTTGTTTCTTCGTGCTTCCTCTTCGGTTTGGCATGATCGCTCCGAAGAAGAGTCCCCTTGACATACCTGAGCACACGTTTGAGTTGCTCCCAATCGGATTCTGTTGGAGCATGCATGTGTTGACACAGTTGATTGACTGCAAAGGATAGATCTGGCCTGGTAATCGTGAGATATTGAAGAGCACCAGCCAGACTTCTGTATTTCGTTGGATCATCATATGAATCGGCACTGAGAGATGGAGTCTTCGAGGCAGAAATAGGAGTGGCTAGTGGCTTACAATCAGTCATACCTGCTCGTTTTAAGATGTCAGTCATGTATCGCTGCTGAGAAAGAACAACACCATTGCTAGATTTGACTAGCTCAATTCCAAGGAAGAATCCAGGTTCCCCAAGATCCCTAATCCTGAAAGCAGTAGACAATTTGGAGAGCAAACTAGACAGCAGTGACTGATCATTCCCATCACCAGTATATCATCAACATACACTAGCAAGTACACACACGCAGACCACGAGAATAATAGAATAATGACACATCAGTTTTCGAAGCCTGAAAACCAACAGAAGCAGAAACGTATGTAAACGATTAAACCAAGCCCTAGGAGCTTGCTTTAAACCATATAAGGAGCGTTTCAACAAACACACATGATCAGGAAGCTGCACATCAACATACCCAGGCGGTTGACACATATAAACAGTTTCAGCCAAAGCACCATTCAGAAAAGCATTGTGTACATCAAGTTGCCTAACCACCCAGCCTGAGGAAATAGCTAGACTCAAAAGCAACCGTACCGTAGTTGGCTTGACAACCGACTGAATGTGTCAAAAAAGTCTTGTCCAGGAACCTGATTGAAACCTTTTGCCACTAGCCGTGCTTTATGCCTTTCTATGGAACCATCAGCCTTTCGTTTAGTACGAAAAACCACTTGCATCCAATTACATTCATACCTGTCTGAAGAGGAACCAGAACCCAAGTTTGATTATGCAAAAGAGCATTGAACTCCTGATCCATTGCCTCCCGCCATTCAGGAAATTTGACAGCCTGAGTGTAACAAGTGGGCTCAGGAGGGCAAACCTGAGCAGACAAAGCCAAGAGCGGCCACAGACCTACTCCGAGTAGCCATAGCATGAGAGCGAACGGTCGGGCGCGTGGACTTACCACGAGGCCTCCCCCTCTGTCTAGTAGGTGCAACTTCAACAGCATGCGGAGGATCAGGCTGATCACAATCAGCAGAAGGCAACGGAGACACCTGCATAACAGATTCAGCCCAGGGAGCCTGCACAGGAGGTGGTGACAGCGGAGGAACCTTTCTATCAAAAGGAAACACAGTTTCATCAAAGAGCACATGTCGGCAAACATAAATCTTATTAGTCTTTAGGTCCATGCATCTATACCCCCTAAAAGAGTCTGGATAACCTAAGAATACACAAGGGGATGACCGGTATGACATTTTGTGACGATTGTAAGGACGCAAGTGAGGATAGCAGAGACAGCCAAAGACACAAAGAAAAGAGTACGAGGGAGAAGATTTATGCAGTAACATGTGAGGACTGGAGTTTTGTAACACACTAGATGGCATTTTGTTTATCAGGTAAACAGCAGTTTCAAAAGCAAAATCCCAAAAACGAGACGGAACAGAGGCACGAGCCATAAGAGTGAGACCAGTTTCAACAACATGCCTATGTTTCCGTTCAACGCGCCATTTTGCTCATGAGTATAAGCACATGACTGCCTATGATTAATACCTAATTTAACGAACATAGAATGCAATTTCTTATATTCAGCACCTAAATCAGATTGAATAGACTTGATTTTTCGATTGAAGGAGCGCTCAACCAAGACACGAAACTGATCAAAAATAGCATATAGGTCAGATTTTTGTTTCATAGGAAAGTACCAGGTATAACGAGAGTGATCATCAACAAAAAGAACAAAATATCGATAACCAGAAGCTGAAAGAACTGGAGCTGGTCCCCAACTACGGTACGGTTGCTTTTGAGTCTAGCTATTTCCTCAGGCTGGGTGGTTAGGCAACTTGATGTACACAATACTTTTCTGAATGATGCTTTGGCTGAAACTGTTTATATGTGTCAACCGCCTGGGTATGTTGATGTGCAGCTTCCTGATCATGTGTGTTTGTTGAAACGCTCCTTATATGGTTTAAAGCAAGCTCCTAGGGCTTGGTTTAATCGTTTACATACGTTTCTGCTTTCTGTTGGTTTTCAGGCTTCGAAAACTGATGTGTCATTATTCTATTATTCTCGTGGGTCTGCGTGTGTGTACTTGCTAGTGTATGTTGATGATATACTGGTGATGGAGAATGATCAGTCACTGCTGTCTAGTTTGCTCTCCAAATTGTCTACTGCTTTCAGGATTAGGGATCTTGGGGAACCTGGATTCTTCCTTGGAATTGAGCTAGTCAAATCTAGCAATGGTGTTGTTCTTTCTCAGCAGCGATACATGACTGACATCTTAAAACGAGCAGGTATGACTGATTGTAAGCCACTAGCCACTCCTATTTCTGCCTCGAAGACTCCATCTCTCAGTGCCGATTCATATGATGATCCAACGAAATACAGAAGTCTGGCTGGTGCTCTTCAATATCTCACGATTACCAGGCCAGATCTATCCTTTGCAGTCAATCAACTGTGTCAACACATGCATGCTCCAACAGAATCCGATTGGGAGCAACTCAAACGTGTGCTCAGGTATGTCAAGGGGACTCTTTCTTTCGGTTTACGTATCACTCAGTCGAGCTCTAGGGAACTTCATGCCTTCTCTGATTCTGATTGGGCTGGTTGTCCTAAAGATCGAAAATCTACTAGTGGGTATGCTGTGTTTCTTGGCACCAACCTTGTCTCCTGGGTGTGTAAGAAGCAGAAAACAGTTGCGCGGTCTTCTACAGAGGCAGAATACAAGGCCTTAGCAGACGTTTGTGCTGAGGTCATATGGATCATCTCTCTACTGCACGAGATCAGCATTGATGACATTCCTGCTCCTAAACTATGGTGTGACAATCTTGGTGCTACTTACATGTGTGCGAATCCCATCTTTCATGCCAGGACCAAGCACGTAGAGATTGACTACCACTTTGTTAGAGACAGAGTTGCCAGAACTCGCTGACATATTTACGAAGGCTTTGCCCACTCCTAGATTTACTTTTCTTCGAGACAAGCTTCAGGTCACAAGCTTGCCCTGCGCTTGAGGGGGAGTATTAGGACTCTATGTATCTGAGTCATAGGACTATCTATCCTACTCTATGTATCTGAGTCATGTTAGGACTATCTACTGTATATATATCACTTGTCAGCTATCATTGTATATTCAGTTCTCATCGTACTTACTCTTAATAACTTTATGCTAAAGATATCTCAGTTCCTATGGAAACATAATGTCTATTGTCACACTAGGGATATATATCCTCTAAAAACAGCTCAAAGTGGTTTCATAGACCTCAACATCCCGGTCACTCAACTGGGCTATAATGCACATAGGACAAACTACACTAAAAGACTGAATCCAATCTATTAGCTAGTCTAACCTATAGCCTTATAAACTCATATATTATCTCTTATATTTTCAATGTGGGACTCTTAATAGATATGTAAATGGATTTACTGACTAGCACGGCAAAAGCTTAAATTGTATGAATGGTCACATGGGCAATGGGACATTGAATACCGTTTTGTAGACAAGATCTAAATCCATTCTGTGATGTTTGGCATTGCAAATGGTGGGGTGGGGATTGATGAGTTGGTGTTCTTTGTTGAGTGATCACACCTTAGGTATTTTTGGGGGCTTCTTTTTCTGTGACTACCTTTCTTCCATTTAAATTATATGATGCTGGAGAAGCATGGATAATGCTTTTTTTTCTGGTCTATCTTTTGAGGTTACTGGAGGTTGGGACACACAAAATTGTTGCAAACAAGAAATAGGAGAACTAGCTCATCTATGTAAGATAAGGTGCTGTTCTCAGTCTTATAAATATCCAGTCCTTCAATTTAGGACTGAGGGTAGGGCTGTTAACAAACCGAACACGAACGAACAAAGGTTGTTCGTGTTCGTTTGTTTAGATTTTTAGAGTATTCGTGTTTGTTTGTTAAGGTTTTTGAAAATCTTGTTTGTATTCGTTTGTTAAGCGTTCATTAGTGTTGGTTAATGTTCGTGAACATGTTCGTTAATTGTTGCGGGCTCGGGAGCTTTAGAACGCGTCATTGGGCGAACCGGACTTGAGGGACGAGCCGGGGGAATGGGGTTGGATGTTTTTCTCCCTATGGTTGTAGGTAGAATGGACAGGACTAGGAAACAGATAATTAAACTGAAGAATACTGGAGTTCTTCTTCTCCCAAATGTCATAAGACAATTCAAATTCAAAATACACTGATGATCTAAACTCAAGCTTAAGCCCCCTTAAATATTGAAGGTGACAACAGTAATAAACAAACATTAGCATAAGAATAGGGAAAACGAAAACAAACCTAACAGCTAGTAATTTGAAAAAAGAAAAGAACTAGTATAAATACTTCATGCAGCAGGTGGTTTGTTGCGTCTGTGATATGTTGTTCCAATGAATGCATCATTAATGTTCACGAACGCTAAACAAACAAACACATGAACATGTTCATGATTATAATTTGTTCGTGAACAAGAAATAGTCTATGTTCACGAACAATAACCAAACAAACAACATAACGAGTATAAAAAATTAGGCTAAACTAAAGTAGTATCTTAAAATTAAAATAAATAAATAAACTGAATTAGGCTAAATGAGCCTGTTTGTGAACCATCTTAAACGAACACTAAACGATGTTCATGAACATTATTAAACGAACACTGACGAATATGTTCACGAGCTCTTAGCAAACGAGCATACGAATGTTCAGACTCTGTTCGTTTATTAAACAAGCTCTAAAATTTGTTTATTTATGTTCAATTGTTCATTTACCTTAATAAACGACGCTTACCGAGCACGAACACGAGTAGTTTGCCGAGAGCTCTGTTCGCTAACACCTCTAACTAAGGGTGTCTAAATTCAAGAGAGAGGGAATAAGAAACTATCTGCTAGATAAATATTGAATTATGCAGTTGCAGGAAAAACCATTTGATGTGAGTATGCAAAAGATAATTTGAACAATTTGGGTTCTGGGCAAAAAGCATTATAGTGTATCTTCTGCATACTTATCAAGAGTGTCTTGACTTGCATATTTCATCTTTTTCCTGAGCTAAAGAATGCATATTTGGGAACATCTTCCTTAAAAAACATGACATACTTAAATTCTGAGTACTGAATATATAAATCCTACTGATACTTCTTATTTTTACTGTTCTTATGAGTTTACAGTAGTTGGATAGCATACTTAAATACTGCTCAAGATTTCTAGTTGCGTAGCAAAAACTTTTCTCCTTATTTATGTTATTAAGACTGCTCATATCCCCACTTAATCCAACTGGCTGTAATTCTATGATGCCCATTATCATCTTTCATTCCTTTTGAATATTAGAACAGGTTATGTAGTTATAATAAGGGTAAAAACATTGGGACTGTTGATGTAATATTTAATTTATTTGTTTTTCAAACTGGAGAAAAGATTATTGATCCAAATACTTATTATCTTGATTAAAATTAACCTTTTCTTTCTCATTAATAAACCTTCTTATATAAAGAAATGTTATAATAATAACTCTTATAAATAACCATACTAAAGGTTGTATTAAGTGGAACATGGACACGAGATAGTCCATCCTCACTTATGTTTTGCACTTTATACACTTCACCACGATATGTCAAACAATTTATGAAATTTCACATTTCTTTCATTTTGCATTAACCAATGGACTCTGCTTGGGTAAAAGAAGTGGGGGTAATCCTAACCAAGATGGCAAGAGATCCACGGAACCACAAAGTCACGAGTTTGAATCCTTGCACTCCTCTTAGTTTGAGCCAGTCAACTATGGGTAACCTAGATTTGATTTACTTCCTTGTGGTCCTTTGCTGGCTAGGCTCACAAGGCGAGGTTTACCTACACCCAAAAGGGTCGTGGGGTTTCCCTTGTTATCCAAAAAAAAAAAAAAGGAATAAAATTCAGTTACTATATGCAACAAGTGCAAGGAAGGAATAGCTTCCCTTGAGCATGATAGAAAGTAAAATTCTAAGTCTCATGCCTAAGTGCAGTGGTATAAGTGCATGAATGTTGTTGTTGAAGTTGAAATCCCAAAACTGGTGGATTTGTATGTCATACTTATTTGCTTGCTTCTGTGGATGCTATGAGTGACAAAGCTTGTTGTTTAAAAAACAAGTAGTAACTAAGCACACGTGAACTGGTTGAAACAGGTTCTTCCTTCTTGGTTTGGAGAAATATGGGAAAGGTGATTGGAGAAGTATTTCTAGGAACTTTGTTGTGACGAGAACGCCTACACAAGTTGCAAGCCATGCGCAGAAATACTTCATCCGTTTAAACTCTATGAACAAGGATAGGAGGCGATCGAGCATCCATGACATCACCAACGTTAACAGCGGAGATGTTTCAGTGGGCCAAGGACCGATTACTGGACAAACTAATGGAAGTGCAGCAGCAGCAGGAGGAGGTTCTTCTGGAAAGTCGAACAAGCCACAGGCTGTGGCTCCTGCTCCTGCTGGAGTTGCCATGTATGGGGGGGCGACAACTATTGGACAGCCAGTAGGGGTACCCCTTGTTCCTGCAGTCGGTACACCTATGAATCTTCCTCCGCAGGCTCACATGGCATATGGGACACCTTCCATTCCCGGAGCAGTGGTTCCTGGAATGCCTCATACATCTGTCCATAGGTAGGTAAACTGCTTTCCCGTCCAACAATGTTCATCCTGCTATTTTCAACATGAGCTAGCCATCGTGGTAATACATTATGATGATGATGATGTCGCTTAAAGACCGAGCCTTTGATCATACTGTGGTCCTCGTCTTCCTTCCATTTTATGTGTATGAAAATCGAAATAAGATTTGATTGATTGCTTGCATGCAGCTAGTGATATGGGAGCACTTAGTTTAGGAGAGAGCAGGGCAGATTTGGTAGTTAGTTGTTGTTTCTATTCTAGTGGTTTATTAAGAGCAGAGCTATTCTCTCCTCAAACTTAAGTTGTACAGCAAGCAAGCAAGCAACAACTTCCTCATCTCTCCTATTAAGTGTATAGCATATCCAAGCACCAACTTTCTGGACTTTTGTGTGCTCACTTTACATTCTCATATCATCAATTTCTTTTCTTTCTATTTTGTTTTTATCATTAATGTCCAATTATGCTGTGACGTGGCATATGATGCAGCTGCGGTGAATTTGGATATTAAAAATTAATCCCAAGTAAATAATAAATTTATCAGAATTGAATATTATAATTTTTTGAAATAATGAAGCTATTATTATTATTTTATGATGATGAAATTTACAATTAGTAATCAAACGAACAAATAATGATAAGCATCAATCAAATTATTGTACAAAACTGCTCATAAGCAAAGCATCCCAACCTAAAAGACAATGGCCCTGTTTGGTAAATAATCAGCCTATCAGCCAATTTTGGCTTATTTGACCACTATTAGTTGTTTGGTTAATAAGTTTTTTGTAACTCCAAAATGTTAAAATTCAAAAGGCTACTCAAAGCAGCCTTTTCAATTAGCTTTTTAAGAAAAGAAATTATACCAAACAGCTATTAGCTAACAGCTAATATATCAAACAACTTTTTACAATCAGCCAATGTTATCAACAAATCATACCTTCTAACCCAAACAGTCAACCCAATCAGCTAACAACCATTTACCAAACAGGGCCAATGTCCAAAAGGTTATTCAATAGTAATTTTATGGTGAGGTTTTTTTTTTTTTTTTTTTTATATATTTATTTAATTAGTCTCACCAATAATAATAATAATAAGAATTATATATATATATATATATATATATATATATGTTGGCTTGCATGCAGACTTATGTTTACCGCTCGATTGGCAATAATAATAATAATAATAATAATAATAATAATAATAATAATAATAATAATAATAATAATAATAATAAGAATTATATATATATATATATATATATATATATATATATATATATATATATATATATATATATATATATATATATATTGGCTTGCATGCGGACTGAGGTTACAATGCGGTCGTGTGGCCTTATGTTTACCGCTCGATTGGCACAATCTAACGGTGACAACAATTTCTTGATTTTGGAATGTTTAATTCGTATTTAGTAAGTAGGGGGTGTTTTGGTAATTACATTGGCTATTCACGTGCATGTATATAAGTCCGTTTATTTAGTTAATTATTAGTGCGGATTGGAGGAGATTGTATCTGGGAGAAGATTGCGATTGGAGAAGATTGCAAATTCGGAGGCGATCGCAACTGGAGAAGATCGCGGTTGGCCTGGTATGTCGTTGTTTTCCGGCGTGTTTATAATCGGCTTGTTTATTGCTATTAATTTTTACGAATTTTGAAATATGTTTGGTTTTTTTATTTCTGTAGTTTCAATTTTTTGTTATTACTGTGTGGTTTTGAGTTTTTTTTGGATGTGTTTATGTTGTAATGGTGGTTTCTGGCAATGTGATAGTATTTTCCGGTGGTCTTGGATGTTGTGTGATCGTTTGGTTGTGTGTTTTGTAGGCGGTATGGTGTAATTCTTGTTGAATTGTGGTTTTATAATTAGTTGTTGTTATGGTTGGTAGTTATCTGATATTATGTGGTGTATTGGTGCGTTTTGTTATATAATGTGGTGTATTTATGCTAGTATGGATTTGTAATATTTTTTTTTTAATTCTGTTATTTTTGCATTGTTTTAATTGGTGAGTAGGTGTGAATATGTCAACTATAGTCAAACTATTGTTCCAATTGTCAACCAAAAACCATTGTGCAATCAATATTGTCAAAGTAGTCACAAACAGATTACGAGATAACAAACTTACCTTCAAAGTCAACCTTCCAGTCCAAACTCTGTTGCTTGTTGTATGTTCTATGCTCTGTGCTCATTCAGATCCGACATCACGAGTGCAGTCAAGTATTTCACTCTTAAAGCATTCAATTGGTCCTTGTTTTCTTTCTGCAATCCACAGTTCCATAGCTCTAGTAATTGGCCTCTGAATGTTTCCATATGGTGCATGAGGAATACACCACAATCAATCTTGTTTCTATTATCCCTCCAAGCCATTTTCATCCTCTTCACTTTTAACTTTTGAATCTTGTTAGCTTTGTAAGTCGATTTCAAACCACTCAAGAACTTGAATAGAAATGCTTGTTGCATACAATTAAAGGCATAGAAATTTTAGTGACTGAATAAAGTTTTTGTGTATCAAAAAAGGAAGAAGTCAGTGTGTTACCAATCTCTTATGCGCAGCTCCATATTTGTCTTCGGTTTTGGAAACCGAAGATGAGTTGTCTATTGCTTCAAATCTCTCACAGAGTGTGATATGATCTTACAAGAAGATAGGCATGAAGAAGAGAATAGGGAACACACTATACAGATGGAAACTGAAGGAAACCATCCTGCCCAAGAAAACGAAGCAGAAGAAGGAAACAGAAGGGGTAGACCAACAAGGAATCGAAGACCTCCACAATGGCTGAAAGATTACGTAACATAAGTGTTTTATTAGGATTAGTAATTAGCATTCCTAATAGGAGTAGGAAAGAGTGTTATATATTTAAATAGTTCATAGCATTAGAGTTTACGAGTGAACAATAATTTATTTTCTTTAGTATTCATTCTTTCTTCTTCATATTTTTTCTTGGTTTATTCCTTTCAATATAATTACCTGCCATTCCGAATAGTTCCGGTTTGATACGAGAACGTATCAATTGGTGCTTTCATTATGTCCGAAACTCATCAACAAACCTCATCAGAATCCTCACCTGCGGGTCTATCTTTAGCAGATCTTCAAGATCAATTTGATAGAAACGCCTTCACAAATCAACAATACCAGCAACGAACTGATAATAAACTTCAGCAATTGTTTGGCTCTATGGAACGGCTAGAGCGCATGGTAGCAGGGTTGTCACTCAACTTTCGTCCACAACAAACTCCACAGGGTATGTTCCAACCACCATCTATTCTTCCTCAAACCATACCCACAACTTACCCAGCAGCACCTATTCTTCCTCAAACCATGCCCACAACTTTTGCAGCAGAACAAACTCTTCCCCGGCTAATAGCCGCAACTTCTAATGCAGCACCCGGACCACCACGTTTTCATAGCATGAAAATTGAACTACCAAAGTTTGACGGTAGCGATCCATATGGTTGGGTCTTTCGAGCTACCGAATATTTTGACTTTTATGATACACCTGATACACAACGAGTTAGAATTGCCGCCTTCACTATGGAAGGAAAAGCATCAGAATGGTACCAATGGATGAAGCGCAACAATCTTCTCACCACCTGGACAGATTTTTTACAAAAAGTTGAGCTACGCTTTGGGACCTCAAGGTACGAAGATTACCAGGGAAAGCTCTCTAAGTTGATTCAAATCATAACAGTAACAGAGTATCAATCAGAATAAAGTTATAGGAATCTCTGAGTTAGTGCTAACCTCGATGTTTATTGCCGGCCTTAAATCTCATATTCGCCGGGAAGTTCAAAGGGCTAGACCACCTTCATTAATGGAAGCTTTTGCTCTGGCACGAGAACACGAAAGCCAGTATGAAGAACTACAGGCAGATTTAGCACGAGACAAACGTTCTTCCTTCAGATGGCAGAATCGAAATCTTATGTCGACTATACCTTCACCACAAACTGCCATCCCAATAATGCTACCACCAACCCCATCCACAACACCAGCGCAAACTGCAACCATAACTAAAACAACTCCTAACCCCTTGCCAATTCGACGTTTGTCACCACAGGAAATGAGAGAGAAACGTGCTAAAGGACTATGCTATAATTGTGATCAAAAGTACACAGCCAACCATCGTTGTCGAAGTCGATTTTTGATGCTCCTTGGTACTGATGATGATGATTTAGTTACCACTATAGGCGACAATGAAGGTCTAATCAACGACCATGCAGATGAGACAGTGATTCTAGGCGATATCTCTAGCCTAAATACTATGGCTGGCCCCGGAGCTCCACGATCATTACGCTTATTGGGAGAAATAAAAAAGTCACAAGTCCAAGTGTTAATTGATGGAGGGAGCACACACAATTTTATTCAACCCACTGTGGCCGAAGAGCTTAATTTGGAAACCCATCAAATTCCAACATTTAGAGTTTATATTGGCAATGGGGACTCGTTGGAATGTAACTACTGCTGCAAGGATGTCTGTCTAAAATTGCAGGGCACTGATTTTACTATAGATTTATATGTACTACCAATCCAAGGACCGGACGTCGTACTAGGAGTCCAATGGTTACAAGACCTTGGGAAAGTAGCTCATGACTATGCTAGCCTCACTATGGAATTCACATGGAAAGGACGAACAATCACCTTGTTTGGAATACAAACATTGAGCCCTCAAAAAATATCATTTAATCAACTACAGGCTATGCTAAGGAACGATGGAGTCTGCGGAATGTTCGAGTTGATCCATAGATCGGATGACTCAAGGAGTGTAACAGAAAAATCTGAGAATGTAAAATTCCCTAACCAATTACCACAAGGGATCATGACAATTTTACACAGGTATGAACATGTATTCCACACGCCATCTGGTTTACCTCCACACCGACTATTAAACCATCAGATCACTTTAGCTCCAGGGTCAAAACCCGTGAATGTTAGACCATATCGGTATCCACAATTCCAAAAAGGAGAAATAGAACGATTGGTTAAAGAAATGTTGGAGCAAGGAATAATTAGGCCAAGTCAAAGTCCATTCTCTTCACCAGTACTGCTAGTTAAAAAGAAAGACGGATCTTATCGTTTCTGTGTCGATTATAGAACTTTGAATGCAGTAACACTCCGTGGCAAATTTTCAATCCCAACTGCAGATGAGCTTTTTGATGAGCTCGGGAATGCCACAATTTTTACTAAGCTGGACTTACGAGCCGGATATCACCAAATTCGAATTCATGATGATGACATTTATAAAACTGCCTTCCGGACTAACGAAAGGCATTACGAATTTCTAGTCATGCCATTTGGATTGACTAACGCACCCTCAACATTCCAGGCAACTATGAACAGAATGTTCTCGCCATTCCTCCGCCAGTTTGTGATCGTTTTCTTTGACGATATTCTAATCTATAGTAACACTATGACTGAGCATGAGGAACACTTCAGACAAGTACTGCAGTTATTAGAGGAAAACCAATTTTACATGAAACTTAGTAAGTGTCAATTTTGTCAATCTTCTATAGAATACTTGGGACATATAGTTGGTAATGGAGGGGTACAAGCAGATCCTGGCAAGGTGGATGCAATGGTGAATTGGACAACACCAACTTCTCTAAAGCAGTTGAGAGGATTCTTAGGACTAACTGGGTACTACAGAAGATTTATTAGAGGATATGCACAAATTGCAGCACCTCTCACCGAACTATTAAAAAAGGATAATTTTCATTGGTCAATAGTTGCAGAAGAGGCTTTCAAAAACTTAAAAGAGGCAATGACAAAAGCCCCAGTTCTGCGTCTCCCAGATTTCAACCAACCCTTTGTGGTTGAGACAGATGCATCTGGCATTGGTGTAGGAGCAGTCCTCATGCAAGAGGAACAACCTATTGCTTTCTTTAGCAAAAAAATTGGTCCTAGACTGCAAGGCTCTTCTGCATATAAGAGAGAGTTGCATGCAATGGTGGAAGCAATATTCGAGTTATTCCCCAAATATTCGAGCTATCATTCGAGTGAAGGTCGCACCAGAGTTCTTGAGGCTGAACGGCATCACCTTATAACAGTAAACTCCATCTGGGGTAATGAAGGCGGTTTTCTCCTCGTCCTCCTTCTCCATGAAAATTTGGTGATAGCCACGAAAGCGTCCATAAAACTGAGTAGGGCACATCCGGCGGTCTGGTCAACCAACAAATCTATCCTCGGAAGGGGAAAGGGGTCCTTGGGACACGCCTTGTTTAGGTCGGTGTAATCCACGCACATTCTACATGTTGGAGGCTTCGGAACCAACACCACATTGGCTAACCATGTTGGATATTTAACCTCCCGGATATGGCCGATCTTGAGTAGGGTTGCTACTTCTTTCTTCACAAATTCACGTCTTTCTGTGGCTAGAAACCTTTCCCTCTGAACCACAGGTCGGGCTGCTGGGCTGACGGCTAATCGGTGTGTAATCACTGATCGGTCAATCCCGGGCATGTCTTCCGGCCCCCACGCGAATATCATCTTGTACTCCCTTAATACTTGCAAAATGGATTCTCTAACCTCCTTATTTAGCCCGAGGCCTAACCTCACTGTCCTGTCTGGGTGGGCAATCTCCAAGACGACTTCTTCTAACTCAACGGCAGGCTCCGGCCGTTCAACTGATTCCTTCTGCTTGGCTTTTTCTGCGATGGTATGGACTCGCATGTCTTTTTCCCCAATCGAACGACAGGCTTTAAGATAGCAAGACCGAGCTATCTGCTGATCGCATCTTGCAACTCCAACTCCTTCAGGCGTTCTGAACTTCAAGCAGAGGTGTTCGAGTGACACGATTGCTCCTAGGTCTTCCAAGCCCGGACGACCCAAGATGATATTATGAGTGGAGGTCAATTTGACCACTACAAATTCCATGTCCAGCTTTCGCACCCTAGGGTATTGTCCGATCTCGACAGGTAAAACGATGCGTCCTTCAACTTCAATGCTATCACCGGTGAACCCAGCCAACGGGGTCCTAACTGGTAGGAGCTTCGTTTGGTCTAAACCAAGCTTATTGAAAGTATCTGCATACATCACATTTACACTGCTTCCTGTGTCCACAAACACTCGCCGAACGACTGTTCCTTTTATATCTATGGCTATCATCAGAGCATCTCGGCGCGGGACCGTTCCATGCTGTATATCATCATCCGTGAAAATGATCGGGTCCCTTCTAGGCTTCTTTGGGGCGACTGCATGTTGAATTGCCCCTACATAAAGCTGTCTACCCCATTGTTTCCTTTCCCGAGCCGAATCGCCACCTTCCGGACCGCCATAAATTATATTGATCACTGGTTTGCTGTGTTTCCAATTCTGCTCCTCCCGGCCTTCTTCTTCCTCCACTGGTCGTTTTCCCCGATCATCTGGAGTAGGAATTGTTTGTTTATCTGAAGGCGAATCCGTGTCATGCCCCGTTAGCGGCGGTCGACGCGATTGGTTCATCGGTCGATCAATTGGCCGGCCTTTCTGAATCAGACTCTCTATTTCCCTTTGTAGCGTTGTACACTCCTCCGTGGAATGCCCAGATCGTCGGTGATATCGACAATATTTCACATTGTTGGGAAAACGTGGTAGATTGTGGACAGGCGGCAAAGGCGGGAGTGCAGGAGCATCAATATGGCCAACTTGACGTACTTCATGTAAGGGTAAAGTACCTTGTGTTTGAGTCCCACCAAGTTGGAAACCAGATGGCCTCTCCAATTCGTTTCGCCTTTTGTCCCCTCCAATCGGGCGGTCCCTTGGACGCTGCTCAATTTCTTCCCGAGGTCGTTTGGACGACAACCCTCCTTCCTGCTTCTTCTTTAATTTCAGAGCTTGCTCAGTTTCGGAATATCGATTAGCTCGCTGGATAGCTAGAGCATAAGTATCAGGAGTATTATTCCGCAAATCTTCGAATAATTTACCTGATCGGAGTGAGCGCATAAACATCATTAAAGCAGATTTATCATCTATCCCGTCTACCGCCTGTATCTCTTTTTGCCACCGCTTGATGTAGTCTTTTAAACTCTCGTATTATCCTTGATTTACCTCAGTAAGATCGGTAAAGTGTTTCCTAGCTCGCATGCTACCAGCGAAACGGGTAAGGAACTGATTGGCTAGATCTTCAAAGGTACTTACTGATCCACGAGGCAAAGAAATGAATCAATCCCGAGCTATTCCCTCTAATGTAGAGACAAATACACGGCAATACATAGGATCCTTAGCTCCAACTATCAGCATTTTAGCTTGGAATCCCATTAAATGATCACTAGGATCACTAGACCCATCGTAAGTAGGCATAGACGGGAACTTAAAATCCTTCGGGACTTTGTAATTTTAGACTTTGGCAGAGAAAGGTTCGATGGACAACTGAAACCGAGTGGTAGGTCCGTCTTTCCCCTTTAAATGGCGTTGTAGATTACGCATCTCTTCTTCCAATTTTGCGATCTTTCGAGCCTGGATTTCCCGAATTGGTTCGGGGGTCTCACCGCTACTTTCTTCAATCGTTTGAGGGTCACCCTTCTCATGTCGTTCCTCCATCTTTTCCTTGCCTTTCAATCGTCACATTGCTTCCTCGTGACGACAAGGATTGTGACTGGCATGTCGCGGGGCACTGGTAGCCGTATTCTCAGGGCTCAAACGATCAAAAACTGATTGGCGATTGTGCGATCCTTGTCGATCAGCCTGAGTCCGTGATGGTTCTGGTCGACACGACAGACCAGATTTTTGAACACCATGTCGAGGTCGGCCACGACCGGTCGATTGTCCTCGTGCTTTGGTGGCAGGGTCCACACGATCGGGGACTACATCTGCTACAGGATTTTGCCCCAACGCCTCTAGTAAACGACCCACGGCTTCTGCCACAGTCACAGTCATTCGGGGCCTATCTTCTTCATGTGTTAATGGTTGTCCAACTGGTAACGCGAGTTGTGACGCCAGTTGTGTGATGGCTCTGAGTTCTGCTCGTTGTTGGGACGGCTGCATAGATTCCCCTGAAGGTGCTTATGCGTTGCCTCTACTAAGCGTGTTGCGCAAATCTTCCTTTGGTAGGCTTCCCGCTTTACGAGTGACGACCATGGTGCTGGATAATAGTAACCAGGAACCCAAAACAAAAGCAAAGGCCTTTCGTTTCGATCCCCACAGACGGCGCCAATGTTGGTTTTATGACTACGGGGTAGTCAGTCGACAGGCCAACACAACCGTAAAATCAACTGATATCGTATAGAATATTTGAACAGTATCGTAAAGATAGAACAATAATGGTTTTATGAACAATACACCAGGAAAATAACCATTAGAAGAGAGAGGTGAGTCACAAACGGCCTACTTAAATACCAAGTCTCATCCAAAGATTTTCCTAGACATGTAAGGCCACTCTACCAAGATTGATTCTTTCTTACACGATATGAACAAAAATAACAGTTGATAATAGGAGAGAATATAGAGAATAATAGAAAGCAATTGTAAGAGACAAAGATTTACGTGGAAAACCCCAAGAGGGTAAAAACCACGGGCAAGGCTAAAGGTGTTTCACTATAAGGAAATTATTACAACTCTTCTTTCGGTGTAACAAAGAGAAAACAATGGAGAATTTCTCTCTTGCTAAGGAAAGAAAGAGCAACTGCTAAAGGAGAGATGTGAATGAATTTGGGATGATGAGAATGATACATTGGTAGGGTATTTATAGGTGGAGTTTAGGGTTTAATCTCGTAAATAACATAAAATTTGGGGTGTGAAATGTGATTTTCTACCCAATAATTTCAATATTAAAATATGATTATCTCTACCTTGATCAGCCATCATCTTGTCTAATTGTCTTCCACTTGCACCACTTTTTCAATAATTTGCCATCAACTTGATATATAATATATTATCACACACTATTGGTGAAAATGGGATGTCCTTGTCTTGTCCTTCATTTTTGGCCATCATGAAGTCCGTGGATGGCTTTGTGATCTTCATGAAGTTTATAGCCCTTTGAATTATCTTTTCACCAGTTCAAGAATCTCTCAATTTAGATATTCCTACAGTGAAATATGATTTAAATACTAACAGTCACCAAATAGGGTGAGAAATAGCATACCCCTGCCTTCTATGCTGTTTTTGGTCATCTTATCTTCAGATATACACTCTGGGTAACGTAATAGTTGTAGCCCTTTGAGTCTTCTTTCTAATGTCACCGGAATCGCCTGATTCGGATATTCCCACGCCGAGATATGACCAAAGTACTGAATCCCGACAAGTTCGGCGGGAAATAATACTTTATGCTATTTTACCCAATGCATTCTTACATAATTGTATTTCTCCAACTTTAATTGAGCTACTTATACGGATTGGATGGTTATTTGCACTTTGGGCCTCCACCAAGCTCCTAATCAAATCGAACCAATACATCATTCCGGGCCGATGGGCTAGGCCCAAACATTCAGGCCCAAGTATCTCACCCAACAGGCATCATCAATCTCGACTTAAGAGTCGGAGGCTTACGTTCAAGTGTTTTCTGTCATGTCATAGAGGCGGGGACATCTTATAACTTGTTACTCGGAAGACCTTGGATACATGAAAATGGGGTGGTTCCCTCGTCTTGGCATCAATGCTTCATGTATGAAAAGAACGGCGTGATTGAAAAGGTAGTCGCCGATGAAAGCCCATTCACAGAGGCTGAGTCTTACTTTGCAGATGCAAAGTTCTATATAAAGAAACAGGTCTTCGTGGAAGATGTCCAGAAAAGCAATGACAACCTGCATTCACAACTAAAGTCTAAGGGAAATGAAGTTGTGGAAGCGGATCAACACACTACAAAGCTCATCTTCCCGCTTGCAAGAATTGACACACTTAAAATAGATGAAGCGGACCAAGCCTTGCGCACCAAGCGTACTGAGGGTTTTGACCCTAACGCTTATAAGCTTCTAGCTAAAGCTGGCTATAATCCTTATGAGCCTCAGAAGTTGGGAACGCTTATCCCCGAAGCCGGTGGCAGAGGCAAGGCAAATCAACAAGAGCCCCATGTACGCAAAGGGTTGGGTTATGTTCCCCCCTAAACCTGTGCGAATATTTATAAACAGGGCTGCGAGCAATTGTATCTCGACGCGAGTCATGGGAAGTTAATGAATGCCTCATCCACCAAAAATGCAGCACGTGGTTAAACTGCTAATGCATCTCGCTTTGTCTGTGGGTGGGCCCAAATCATAAACGCTCCTGGCCCGCATGAGTTTAAACTGTGAACGGCACTACCTTCTTTTAAAAAAAAAACATCTGAACTACGTTTGACTTGATCTCCTTCATAGGAGTACGTAGGCAGCTTAGAAATCAAATTATCTAAGTTCAGTCATAACAAAAACAAATCCAATTCATGTTCTAAGCGTGGCATATCAAGACAATCATTCAACGGGCCAAGGCAAATGAGAAGCATTCTATTATCAAGAGTTTGGGAAAGAAACAACAAAAGTCTTGCTACAAGGAAAAAAACGGTCGTCAACAAAAGTCTAAAGTTAAGCATGTCATCTCTATATAAAGCCTAAAGCTAAGCTTTCCATCACTAGGATCAGGCTGATTCAGGCTCCCTTCGTCTTTTGATGTCAACTCTTGAATGAGAGAGACTTCTACCTCGACATTTTAAAACTGCAACTTTAGCCTTGTCAACCAGTAAGCTGATAAGGGGCAAACCCCTTATGAATTTTTTAAAGGGGACGAAGCTAAAGGAGACTCCTTGCACGAGTCAAAACTGCCGCATTGGTACAAGTAGAAATTGCCTCATGAGGTCATGATGAATACTGAGTACGACCTGATTAGTCCATTCTCAGTATCCCTTGATGAAATTGAACTCACTCTTAGAGCGATGGTGCTAGTTCCACAAGGCTTCACCTTCAAGTATCTCCCTAAAAGTCGGGAGTATGTCTAAACATTTCGCATGGCGTAGGCCAAGTTGCAGAACCCATGTCTCTGGCGGCTGAGTTTCAGTGTCAAAAGTCCAATTTTACTCAAAATGACAATGTCGTGGCTGGAGGGGTTCTTAGCGTGACATTCTTTTCCAGCCTCATTGCTCGACACTATGGGTGTTCTTTTCTTATCAGATCCCATTGAGGAGTGGACACTCAAGTCAGAAAGTTTGTGAAGAAATTATAAAGCTTGGAAAAAATTCTAAAGCTAAGGCTAAAAGAAGAAACTGCCATGAAAAAATTCAAGGAAATTCTCGTGCCGCGTGTACACGGGAGTTGGTCCAAAAGAATCGTCATTTGTGGGAATCGAACCCAAGTTCGATCAAAATCTTTCCCCACAAAAAAAACTCACTTACCACTGAAACTACTCCAATCCATTGGGTTATATAATACCCCGTATATGTTATATGTATACATATGACACGCATATATATCATGTATACATATTATATGCGTGTACATATACATGATTCATACATGCATGTTCCACGCATATATTATGTATATACATATGCACAAACAATCACAAAGTATGCAGATGTATATTATATATATAAATTATGCGCATGGGTTATGGACCTACATATATAATATGATTTATATATTATGTTATATACACAGCCATGCCATATACATACTACATGCAAAGCTAGCATAGTGAGCCATGTATATATTATTTATATATATATGATATATGTGCACGAAAAACAAGGACAAAGTAAGAAGCAAAATTGAATTGTGAAAAGCAAAATTGAATTGTGGATATGATGTATTCACACGCATAGGCACGTGGGTCTGCAAAGTGAAAAGCAAAGGTCAACATATTATTTCACACCATGCAAGGCAGATGAAGTACATGGATTCCGTGAGGCATTTTTATATGCATATAATCACTCACAATATATGCACACAAATAGAGAAGGGCGTGGCATGCAAAGTGGGAGACATGTAAATGTTCGAGTTTGTCTACACGCAAAGCACGCATGGGAATGCGTGAACGGCTTCTCTATGTAGACCCTCTTTTATTTCACTTCAGTTTTGGGCTGAGCAAAACAACAAAGCAAAAGGAAAACTCACTTCTATAGTGATCTGTTTTCTTCTATCGGCAAACGCAGCGAAGCGGCGTCACCGGTAGCCTCTGTAGTGATCTCTTCTCTTCTATCGATGAAAGCAGCGAAGCCGGCCACAGTTGTTATGGCGAAGGTAGAGACACGCTCCGTCAACGGTGATGTCTCGTCACAATGGACTGACACCGATGCCCAAGAAAATTAATTCCCAATGGCTGGGGCAGGGCTTTGGCGAGCAAGACGTCACGATGCCAAGTCGAAAGCTTGGATTCGGTGGCAGCAGCAGAGGCTCGTCGGAGCAGAGGCCGACGATGTGAAGCCAAACAATGGTAGAAACATTCTGGAAAAGAATTAATCAATTTCCAAGAAGTTCTATTCCAGTGTTTATGAAGGTGGCGAGCCAAACAATGGTGGCCGGCAATGAGAATCTGACGATGGTGAAGAACAACCCGAGAAAATTAATTCCCAGGTGCTTTCTGGCCAATGTCTCTCACGTGTCTGTTGTTCTTCCCCATCATAACGCCGGGTGGCCGCAGGAAATCAACTTCCAGGAAGTCACAGCCCAATGTTCTAATCTCCGGCGACAGTAAGGCCGATGTGAAATCAGACAAGAGGATAACTGCTCAGGAAAATTAATTCACAGTGATCACCGGAGCAGAAATAGCTCCAAAGACTGACCGGCAGTATGAGCCCAAACAATGGTGGGAGATTTTGAAAAAAAAAATTAATTAATTTTCGAGAAATCTCCAATCCAGTGTTCACAAAGATGGCGAGAATGTCCGGTCCAGTGTTCGCAGGGATGACGAGAATGTCAAATTGGGCAATACAAGTGCATTGCATTGTGTTTGGATAATTGGATATGGGTTATTAATCCGTGGCCTTGTGGGCAAGCTGCGAATCTGTAAATGGAGTAAGAGCTAGTTCAGATTGACATGGAACAAATGACTTCTCGTGTTGGAAACTTAGTGCACGGGTTGTGGCTCAAATTTCAGACTCCTTAAAATTAAATTAATTAATATTGGCTGAGATCAATATTAATTTTGGTTAGAATTAAGAGAAAATGAAGTGGGTCTTTAATGAGTTTGTGAATACACCGTGGGCTGCTGCAAATATGAGCTATTGGACCTATGTTAATTTTGAACTGATTCGTTGTGAGCAGCTAACGAATTTGTGATGGAAGACAGGATTAATATGAATTGTTACTGGGTATACTGGTTGCAAATTATAATGAGGAAAGGGAAAGTGGAAATTTCCGTACATGTGCTAAGGGTCCAAATTTTGACAATTGTTATGCCGTGGACCCGGGTGCACCTTGCAAGGTGCACCCGGGTCCTTAAACGGCGTCGTTTAGACGAACTCAAATACATAATGTGTAGTTCATAATGTGTGAATCTGTAGTTCATAATGTGTGAATCTGTAGTTCATAAGGTGTGAATCTAACACTATGTAACTGTGAATCTATAGTTGTATAAGTGTGAATCCAAACATGAATACCCATCACTGCAAAACAGAGTATCATGTATGAATCTGTAGTTCATAATGTGTGAATCTGTAGTTCATAAGTTGTGAATCTATCACTATGTAACTGTGAATCTATAGTTGTATAAGTGTGAATCCAAACATGAATACCCATCACTGCAAAACAGAGTATCAGGTATGAATCTGTAGTTCATAATGTGTGAATCTGTAGTTCATAAGGTGTGAATCTATCACTATGTAACTGTGAATCTATAGTTGTATAAGTGTGAATCCACTAACAGCACCGTTACACCCACCCGGGTGCACCTTGCAAGGTGCACCCGGGTCCACGGCATAAATTGCCAAATTTTGAAAAGGAGTTTATTTTAGCTAAAATGAAAATTGAAATTTGGCTAAGGTTAAGGGAAAAAAATGAAATGGACCTTTAAAGTAATTGTGGACATGCTTCGGCTTTTGGACACGGTTCTTGTTGGGCTAGTGTATATATTGGAGCCTTTTCAATCGAAATATGAATTAATGGGCTGCTACCTCCAAACATAGACTGCAAATTTAGCTTCTTGGACTACTGAAAATTTCGAGACTTCCTTCTCTTTGCATTTGAGCACGTCAAGCAAGTCTCGAAGGGGCAATTTGTTAGCACTGAAAATTCAAATAATGTTATTGGGTCGCGGCTAATAATTTGTTATTAAATTAATTGCTTTAATTAATTAAATTGGGCTGTTATTTATTTAATTGGGTTATTAAATGACCCATTAAATAATTAATTGATCTAATTAATTAATTAAAAGTAATTGGATGTTGGATTGTTCGGCCCAAGTTGGTGGAATAATTAATTGAGTTGGGTCTGGCTAATTGGATCAATTGGGCCGCTCAAATTGACGGGCTTTGACTTGGTTTGACCCATCAAAATATATGTGAATTATATAATTTTTGGAAAGATGTGGATATTATAAATTGGTTCAAAAATATAAAATCATGAACCAAGGGCCTTGTGGTCCAGTGGTATCAAACCCTTCCCTGTATACGGGAGGTGGTGGGTTCGAGCCTCAGTGGAGGCGTTGCTGTCTCTTTGTTCTTCAGTAGGTTGAGAAAGTAGTTTATGAACAGATACTACACTCTAATAGAGTCAGTAGCATTCAAAAAAAAAATATAAAATCATGAACTTGGACGTGAAAGTGTCCCGATACATTCCTTATATTTAATTCAAATAATTAAATTAAATATAAGAATTATCCAAATAGATAGAGTATCTGCATAGCGAAGCTCTGCCGAAATCTCGCCAGAATATTGTCTGGAACACGCCTGCAATTTATTTGCACCAAGGAACCCTTCCAGTTGGCATACTCCAACTTGGCATCCTTCCAGTTCAGCATACTCTGAACTCGGCACACTTCCAGTTGGCATACTTCCAACTTGGCATACTTCCAGTTGGCATACTTCCAACTCAGTACACTTCCAGTTCAGTATACTCTGAACTCGGTACACTTCTAGTTAGCATACTTCCAGTTGGCATACTTCCAACTTGGCACCCTTCCAGTTGGCATACTTCCAACTCGGCACACTTCCAGTTGACATACTTCCAACTCGGCACCCTTCCAGTTCAACATACTCTAAACTCGGCATGCTTCCAGTTGGCATACTTCCAATTCAGCACACTTCTAATTCGGCATATTCCGAATTCAGTGCACTTCCAATCGGCATACTTCCAGTTCAGCATATTCTGAACTAGGCACACTTCAAATCGACATACTTTTAGTAGAGAATCAGAGGACTTCTATACAGAGATTGTACCCTTTATCGTTTGATACATACTACTCATTGTAACCAATACTTTGAATTTTGAATATATACAATTCAAGTTTTCGTCCCTAACTTAGGTGTGCAAACTTCAATAAATTTTCGATTAACCGACCGAACCGACAAAGTTCGGATCATTCGGTTCGATTAATGGTTAAAGGTTTTTTAAAATTCGATTAACGGTTAATCGGTTCGAAACTTCGGTAACCGCCGTGATACCACTTTTTTTCTTATCTTTTTTTTTTTGGTACTGATGCCCAATTTTATTTTTTTTGAATAATAAATAAATTTTCACCAGCATTCTGAAACTGAGTTCAACACTTCAACACATCCTTTTTGACATAACAGAATTGGTTTGTTTGTATTCCCAGAAGCAATATAATGTGATCAGCATGCAGCAATATACTTGATCCATGATGGATGCAAACCAGGCATGATAAGTTTTTATCCTTTTTAGATGTGTTATCCTCGTTAGTTTATCTGCCTCGCGACCCCGCCGTCTAATACAGCTTCTCTGCCTCCGCCTCCGCCTCCGATCTGCCCCGCTTCGATCTCGACAAGGACGTGTCCGTTTTTTATTCGCCTTGAAGATTAGCCTCTTGGGTGATAACCAAATTACGTTCATAATTAAAGAAAATTAAACATACACATATTATGTTCATATTATTTAACACTTTAATCTTACTATGGTATTCAACATATAGAGATTACCTTCATTTGATTATAATACATTTTTGTTACTTAAAATAATATCAATTAGTCGTGTTCTTCCTTCTATTTTTTGTTTAGACTTTTCCTATTAAAACAATTTCAACCTACACTAATATACGAATCTTATAATTTCAAATAAATGTACACTTTCAAATATTAGAATTATTTATAATTTCATCATTATATATATATATATATATAGGCCACTACTCTTGTGAGTCCACCTTCCCCCATGAGTCCGTGTGGACAATCTAGATCCATTCATCTTTGAACTACTTATGGCTAAGATTTAAAGGCATTATTTTAAAAACATTTTTACTGCTCTAATTTCAAGGGTGAATTTGTAATTTTGGAATGATTATTTATTTGGATTAAATTAATTTAATTATATGTGATTTGCATTTTTTAGGAACATATCATACGTTAATTATGGATTTCGAATTTCGAAATGGGATTCTGAACTGTGCATCGTGGGATTTTTGTGTGTGCATCTCCATGGTAGTTGCCAATTATGTAGGATATGTTTGGCAAACCTAGCTGAAAAGGTAGCTGAAAGCTGAAAAGTAGCTGAAAACTTAAAAGCTATAGGCTCTGTTTGGTAGAGCTTATTTAGGAGCTTATAGCTTATTTTAAGCTACTAATAAGCTATAAGCTCTGTTTGGTAATGTTCCTAAAATAAGCTAGTAGCTTAAAATAAGAGCTTATTTTTGAACGCTACCTAAGGTAGCGTTTCAAAATAAGCTAATAGCTTCCTAACTTTTTTTCCATCTTTAACCTTATTATTTTAAAGAAATTACATCATTTACCCTTACCAATTAAATTTTTTTTGACTAAACCTTTTTTATTTTTTCTCTTCAATATGTTTGGTTGTAAATTCAATTTGACATTTGTGTTTGAACATTGATTTTTGTATGAACTAATCTTATGAATTATAAACATTTTGTTTTACTTTATATGTTTTCAAATATATGTTTTTTTTTAATTAAAATATATTGATTTCACTATTTTATATTTTAATATGTAAACAAACTTGTTTAAATTTAAAACTATTTAAATTTTATGAATATGTCCTTTTTAGTCTTTTTACATTTATCAACTTATCAAAAAGCTAATTTTACCAAACACTTTTAAGCATAACAGCTAGCTTAACAGCTCCTCAGATTTCAGTTTCGAGCTTATAGCTTTTCAGCTTTCAGCTACTTTTCAGCTTTCAGCTACCATTTCAGCTAGGTTTGCCAAACATAGCCATAATCTTGAAGCTAAAATCTGAAGAGCTGTTAAGCTAGCTGTTATGCTTAAAAGTGTTTGGTAAAATTAGCTTTTTGATAAGTTGATAAATGTAAAAAGACTAAAAAGGACATATTCATAAAATTTAAATAGTTTTAAATTTAAACAAGTTTGTTTACATATTAAAATATAAAATAGTGAAATCAATATATTTTAATTAAAAAAAAACATATATTTGAAAACATATAAAGTAAAACAAAATGTTTATAATTCATAAGATTAGTTCATACAAAAATCAATGTTCAAACACAAATGTCAAATTGAATTTACAACCAAACATATTGAAGAGAAAAAATAAAAAAGGTTTAGTCAAAAAAAATTTAATTGGTAAGGGTAAATGATGTAATTTCTTTAAAATAATAAGGTTAAAGATGGAAAAAAAGTTAGGAAGCTATTAGCTTATTTTGAAACGCTACCTTAGGTAGCGTTCAAAAATAAGCTCTTATTTTAAGCTACTAGCTTATTTTAGGAACATTACCAAACAGAGCTTATAGCTTATTAGTAGCTTAAAATAAGCTATAAGCTCCTAAATAAGTTCTGCCAAACAGAGCCGTAGAGTTTTTTTTATGGGATTCTAAACTGTGCATCGTGGGTTTTTATGTGTGCATCTCCATGGTAGTCTCCAATTATGTAGATTTTTTTTTTTTGTGAATTTTTTTTATGGGATTCTAAACTGTGTATCGTGGGGTTTTTATGTGTGCATCTCCATGGTAGTTGCCAATTATGTGTAGTTTTTTTATGGGATTCTGAACTGTGCATCGTGGATTTTTATGTGTGCATCTCTATGGTAGTTGTCAATTATGTAGTTTTTTTTTTGCAAATTTTTTTATGGGATTTTGAGCTGTGCATCATGGGGTTTTTATGTGTGCATCTCCGTGGTTGTTGCCAATTATGTAGAGTTTTTTATGGGTTTCTGAACCGTGCATCGAGGGTTTTTATGTGTGCATCTCCGTGGTTGTTGCCAATTATATAGAGTTTTTTATGGGTTTCTGAATTGTGCATCGAGGGGTTTTTATGTGTGCATCTCCATGGTAATTGCCAATTATGTAGAGTTTTTTATGGGTTTCTGAACTGTGCATCGTGGGTTTTTATGTGTGCATCTCCATGGTAGTTGTCAATTATATATGTAGATTTTTTTTTTTTGCGAATTTGTGTGCACTACATAGATGTGTTCGAGGTTTTGTATTGTGCAACTATGTGCGTATGACTAGTTGGGGTTGATCTGTGCACCACTTTGTGGGCTACTGTGCAACTTCAGGCACTGTGCATGTTCACGAGTGGCAATAAAATAGTGTCTTTCTTATTAAAATTAAAATGTAGAGTTAATTAACTCATGGGCATGCACACACACACCAAATCCATTAATGCACACACACACCAAATCCATTAAGGGCCCTGCATAGAAGACCATGTTCAAGTGCACATTACTAATCTCAGTAATCTGATTGAGCTACTATTTTTAACCTGAGCAAATAACCAATATAATACTCTGGTTTTATGCTACTAATCAACTTTGTCTCTTTTTTTTTTTTTCTGTGTTTATGTTATTACAAATCAAATTTCACCACCAATATCATTTAACATTTAACAAAAGCACCACTATGTGATTATTGTTTATTCATGATTTATGCATGTTAGTTAGCTTGTAGCACATATCTGAATGAAGACTAATATAATTTTAAAGCCATAATATAAGTATAAAATTCTATTCCATTTATTAATTAGCTAGATAAAATGTTCAAAGCTCTTGCACTGCATACTCATTGGATGAATGATAGATGCTCATAAGCTATTTCTGTCAAAAAAGATTAGATTATATATATTTAGGTGGAGGTGATTGGTGAGGTTATATGGAATAAGAGGAATCCAATTTTCAATCCATGAACATTGGCTTTTCCTTAAAATATGTGAACCAGTAATGTTGTTGAAATAAGGAATACAGTAGAGTGCCCCAGTTGCACAGTAGTTCGCTCTCTACTACACAGTTCAAACACACAAACTTTGATTAATAAAGCAGCATATACACTCAAAAAATATACAATGAATACCCCCAAATGCACACTACAGCGACCACACCAGCAACTGGAAATAACAGAGAACCTTGTTACCTGCTGCTTCCACACTATCCCCTTCCTTGACTACATAATACTAATTAAATAAGCAAAATCAGGACTCACAAATTCCACAACTGGCAACATCATATAAGGTTAATGTTTAAAGCAACTAAATCATAATGAACTTGTAACTTGAATTCTACCTCCCGTATTACACCGGCTTCAGGACTGGTAACATCAATTGTGAAAATGAGACAATTTTAATTCCGATTCAAAAATAAGGGAACAACCCACATGGAATCCACCCAAACACAAGAACCCTAAGCCCTACCCCACCCACCAGCATTCGCAACCCCAACCAGACTCAACAATGAGACAAAAAGGCTTACCTCGAACCGGGTGGCCGGCTTCATCACATCGGCGACGAGACTACAACAAGGGGCGGTCGGACATTGCGGCGACGACGACAACGGAGACAGATGGAGCAGCAACCGGCTCAACGTGCATATGAATGAGGTGGATGGCAATCACGGCTGAACAGAGATGGTGAAACGGCGAGATATTTCTGAAGGGAAACCCACTTGTGAATCCCAACCCTACTGTGGAATAAAAATATTTAAAAAAAATAAAAATAAAAAACAACCGTAAAAAAATCCCCCAAATCACTAAAATACCCCTGTCATAAATACAACCCCCAAAATCTCTGGTCTAATAGTGGATAATTAAAAAAAAATCCCTTTAATCTACACCACTGATCACACCATTTAAATGGCTCATAACTGTGCACACGGATTCATATAATAACAAGGACTCATGTCATAGATCTAATTCAATCCAACGTATGAAATTGCCTTCCAGATTTTAAAACACGCGCATCATTAAGAGTACTATTGTAATTACCTCATTATTTTTCATAGTTACTTGTAGTGCATAATTTTCACTCGTGTAGTGCACATTTTTGCCTAATAGTACATATTTTTGTGCCTAGTATTGCACATTTTTATACCTAACAATGCACATTTTTCATAAATACTTGCAGTGCATAATTTTCAACGGTATAGTGCAAATATTTGTGCCTAGTAGTGCACATTTTCTCAACTAACAGTGCACATTGTTCAGTCGTAGAGTTCAGGCTATCATCCATCTTTTAGGTTAGTTTTATGCTTTGTAGTGCATGTTTTTGTGTCATACAGAGCAAAAGTTTGTGCCTACCAGTGCACATTATTTTGAATAATCAAATAAAAATGCACAAATCACACTAATTTTTCATTAATACTTGCAATGCATAATTTTCAACGGTATAGTGCAAATTTTTGTGCCTAGTAGTGTACATTTTCTCAACTAACAGTGCACGTTGTTCAGTCGTAGAGTTCAGGCTATCATCCATCTTTTAGGTTAGTTTTATGCTCTGTAGTACATGTTTTTGTGCCATATAGAGCAAAGGTTTGTGCCTACCAGTACTCAATATTATGGTTAATCAAATAAAAATGCACAAATCACACTATTTTTTCATAAATACTTGCAGTGCATAATTTTCAACCGTATAGTGCAACTTTTTGCGCCTAGTAGTGCACATTTTCTCAACTAACAGTGCAGGTTGTTCAATCGTAGAATTCATCGACTTCACTTCGTCTTCTTCGCCGAAGCGTAGCTTGTTCAAGACGAAACGCATAAGTGATAGATATTGTCAATGCTTTGTCGTATCGTCGTCTTCATCTGAAATTCGCTCGCTGAATTCATTGCCTTCGTCGACTTCACTTCGCCTTCTTCACCAGAGATTAGCTTGCTCAAGAGGAAACAGAGAAAACAGAGAAGCGGGAAAGGTTAGTGGAAAGGCTACGGACTATTTTGCCCAAGAACACTAATCCACTACAGATCATTTAATGCGCAAATTTTGAATCCAATGATTGAGATCATGTATCAAAATTAAACGCAATGATCTATATTTCATCCTATTTCTCACCTAAGGGACTAATTTTCACAGGATCCCTTATATATATATATATATACATATATATATATATATATATATATATATATATATATATATATATATATATATATATATATATATATAAAGTTTAATAAGAAAAGCTTATGTGTATTGGCCACCACCCTCCTTTAATTTTTCTTTTATGATTTTGTTATTAATTAAAAATAATAATAATAAACCTAGCATTTGAGCAACTATGGGGTTGCTCAGAATAGCAACCCATAAACATTTCTATCTCCACACTCGATTGCCATCACCATCAAAGCATTGGACACTATAATTACCGAAAAATGATACATGTACTCAAGGGGTAAAACTCCCGCCATGTGTCATTATTTTATTGAAGGATGATAAAAAGAAAGTAATAAAAACTGTGGCCCACATAATTTTAAATGAATCAAAGAGTGACATGTAAGCAGGGAGTATAAAATAAAGTAGAATGTGAAATTACGGCTAGTATTACTCTTACCCAAAACCCCTGCCGAAGATCCAAATGACCCAACGCAATATTCCATGTTTGTCAGCCTCCAACCATTTACAATCACCTTTAACTATGCATCCAACAACCTCTTAAATCATCACACCTCCATTCGAATAAATACTCTTCTAATAGCATCTTTATCCATGGAGTTTCTTCACGGTTTTTGAGGAGTTTTTGTAAGTGTGATTAGGAAAGAAAAATATAGGAACAAGAGAAAACTAAAAGACTATATGTATGTATGTATGCATGCATGCATGCATGTATATATTGGATTATATGATAATAAGTCCTTAGAAGAAAACTGAGAATTAATCTCAGCCTTACATTTAGAAAAAGCTATATCATTAAATCTTCGCCGACAAAAACCACAAGGAGGTAAACCAGCCTAGGTTACCCATAGCTGACCGGCTCAAACCCAAGAGCTTGAGGTTCAAACCCACGACCTCTTGACTGCAGGCGTAACTCTCTTATCACTTGAGTTGCCCTTACGGACAACATTTTTGCATATTTAGTATTAAAAATTTACACTATCAAAATTGCAAAAGTGTATTACACTTAAGGTTTTGATTTTGAAGTTTATGATTGAGTTTTTTTATTTTATTTGGTTTATTGGTTCACTTTTTACTGCTTAGGGTCTATCATATCCAGGTTTTTCATTGATTTTTTAAAAATTTATCCAGGTTTGCATATCTACTTATTACAGATTGCATATGTAAGTATTCAAGTTTGCAAAGTGAAGTTAACAATAATTACGAAAAAACCACCCCATTTTTTTTAAAAATCTGATATCATCTGTCCGATTTTTACATATGTTCTCATGGGACCATGAGCCTGTGCGGCTGTGTATATGTGTGTGTGAAATTTTTAAAAGTACAAAAATGATAGCTTTTTAGCCCTGTTGCAAGCGGAGAGAATTTTTTGGGCACTTTCACGATTTCACCTACCACTTATTAGCTCATGCCTCTCTGACCTCACGTCATCTACCAAGCCCATTACTTAGACTAACAAGTAGATTACACGAGGACTCGAATATAATCCAACCCGTATTCTGGATAATAACATATTTACACTATTAATATGATAGGTGTTAGAAGAGAGAATTGTTAAGCGAAGACCGATGAAGCGGCAATTCCAATACCTTGTCTCTAGAAAATGTAATAGCAGTATAAGAATTGTTAAGCGAAGACCGATGAAGAGGCAATTCCAGCACCTTATCTCTAGAAACTGTAATAACAATATAAGAAAAATAAAGTTGTGTCTTCGCTATGCATTATCGCTTTTGACATGATCCTAAGAAGGAGAAAGCAATACTACAGTTCCCAACCCAGGCAACACATAAGCCTGGCGTCTGACGTACAGTGCAATTGGAGACACAAGAAGAAACGTACCTACCTAAAAATTTCGTCTTTAAGTCCGCTGCTGCATTAAATATGCCTATTTTGACAACTTCATTTAACCTAATTATCATAATTATTAAAAATATATGTATTATTCAACAATTCAAACAGCTAAACTATATATTTACTAATTGTTAATTTTACCAAATAGCTTTATCGTTTTTTTCCCATTCAGGAAAAAGAAGAAAATGTGATTTTAAAAATTCCTTAATATCATAAGATACGATTGGAGAAAATGATCTCAAAACAATAATAAAATAAAACTAACAAAACACAATAGTTTGGATTGAGAATTCCATTTTCTTCCATAGCTTCTCCAACATAGGGGAGGGGAACTACATTGTGGGTAACATCAACAAAGGGAATGCTGTTAATACTACCATCAATAGAAAACTTATAGCAAAATATTCCATTTCTTGCTCTCAGCACTTAACCTTGCACGGAATTTCAAAGGATACAGCCAGCTCCTTCCTAAATCAAGAAAATAAATATATTCATTTATCCCTTAAGGGGCATTTGGTTCAATTAATATAAAATTACCTAAGTAACGTGAGTATGGTAATGTCTAGGTAATACGTATATTCATTTTTCCCTTAAAAAGTTATCCTTCTATTTTAATGAATACTGGCATACTGGAGTGTACTAAGGATAGCAAAAGGGAATACTGAATTTATGAAGGGTAAAGAAGGGAACTAATTGTTAATACTCAAGTGCAACCAATACAGTAATGTGAATCCATGTGTTATCAAACATAACAATTTTTGTGGGATATAGGAAGTTCAACTGTTCAAGAGCTGCTGCTTCTAATGAAATAATTTCTGAACCTTTCTACTTACCTTCTTCCATCCCACTATCTAGACTTTTGTTTATTGTTTCTTCAATGCATTCATTCTATCCCTGAGATAATACAGCTTGGCCCTCCTCACCTTCTTCTTGTCCACCACCTTCACCTCCTTTATATTAGGAGAGTATCTAAAATGATTGTAAATCAATATATAATAAGGCTTGAGCCACAAACTCACAAAGCACATCACTTTAAAACACTAAATATAATATTCACCAGTCATCACTAACAGTTCTCCACTAAAAATTAATACCTATAATACAAAAATGGATTAGAGAGTGATACTTGCCAAGTTGTGTTTTTTGGGTAACTATATACACCTATATTTAGACACCATGTTGCCTGTAGCTAACCACCATTTAGTATTAAAAAATATAAAACTAACAATAAAGCAGATTTGAGACCATTATAATATGTAGGATATGAAACTAATTTTAAGATACATTTGTAGCCAGTTTGAGGCCGTGTAACATGCCAATACCAATCAGCAGTTTACCCCAAATGGCCAAGTTAATGAGTGTAGTAATAACTTCTCTAAATGAACAAGTCCAAACATGTATAATGATGGAAACCCCAATTCAATCTTGTTTCATATCAGCAGATAAAGAACAAATGGAAATACTAGCTTAATATTATACTATGAAATACAACACCCAATCAAGAATCATTTGTGTAGTCTGTATATTCTTTTAAAAAGAAAAAACAAAAATGAAAGAAAAGAAAAGAATTAAAGTTCTTAACACAGACTTACAGATGGAAGAGGGATTCAACACCAACCCCTGCAACAAGTCTTCTTAATCTGAATGTAGTATTCAAACCAGCATTTCGTCTGGCTATTACTATTCCCTTGATTATTGAAACACGTCTCTTATTTTCTGGTATTTCCTGATATAAAAGCATTAGTGTATCAAATTTATTTGTTGTTTATTGTAACCATTTAAAACAAAGGATAAAAGATGATGTTCATAATAATATATTAGAACATAAGAAAAAACAAGGAAGAAAACTTTCTTAAAAGAAGCAATACATACCACTTTGAGCTGTAAAATATAACCAGGCCTTATATCAGGTATCTCTTTCTGTGTCCTCACTTCTTCAACTGCTTCCTTATCAAGAATCTGCAATTTCAAGGGTCAAAATACACAGTCCAGAGACACCACAGATTCATATTATCTAATAGGTTGAGAAAGATAAAAGAACCAAAAACAAATTACAGTAAAAAAATGCACATTGCATGATGAGGTAAAATCTTCGCTACCTGCATTATGTGCTTTGCTGTCTTATCAAGCCGCTTAAACTTGATACGTGGAGCCACCAGAGAGTCAGAAGTTGAAGCATCTTGAGAAACAGTATCCAAAGGGGTTCCTATAGTTGCAATGAATCTTCTAGGAAACATAGGCCCCATTGTTGATAGTTTTGAAAAACTGGATCTAGGATCCATATAACACGATGAAACAGAAGCAACGCCATTTTTCTTAGAGTCTACAGGAAACCCTTCTCTGGTTCCAATGTTATGCTGAAAAGCATCCAGTTTTGATAAAGGAATTATCACCCAGAACAATATCAAATATCACATATTACAACATACACAGTGATGAACAAGCATGACTATCTAGAAACTAAGGTTTCATTTTATTAGCATATGAAAACTGTGGATATAATTTCTCTCTTGCAACTAAACAGTTCTGCTCCATAATTCACTTCTAGCAATGACATTAAATAAGCCTTTCTAATCCATATTGAAGATTTGAAGCTCTGGTGAATAAGGCAAGAAGAAGCAAGGCATTGCATTAAAAATGAAAACAATAATAACAAGGGACTTTGAAGGGAGTCAGATTTAAATTACTATAGACTATGGCAGACAACGGGAGCAGTACCTTGGCAAATGAAGCATTATGTGGTAATATGAGAAGATAAATAATTTCAAAAAAAAAAAAAAAACTTATAGGTAAAATAACTGAATTAGCATGAAATCCTAGAAAACTATTTAATGAAACATAATTATAATCTTGCACAGGAATAAAAATATTTCTAAAAGCACAAATGTAACAGAAGGAAGATGTTGAAATATAGAAAGTAAAAACCCTAACGTAAAGCTAGTTGCAATTTAGCCCATTATGTTCCTATATAAGCATGTGTATCTTTCTCAAAGTGTAGGGAAATTATAATATTATCAATTATCAATACAATTATTGTACTTTCTTCCTTTGGTTCCTCACATATATTGCTTCCATGGCAGGTGGTGGCTATTTGCCACCTGCGAAACCTTTCAATCCCTCAATTTCAACAAAAGACAATGGAACATCATGCACTTTATAGAAGAAAATAAATCTTGATGTTACTATACAGCTCAGCAGCCAAGAGATATCAGTATATCACTCCTTTTAGCATCTTCACATTTTCCTTTTACTATTACAAAGATACAAGAAACACTACAAAGTAAGACTTAATTGAAGTTATAAATAATACTGCATACATGTTTGGTAAAGAAAGTGGCAACGTAAAACAACTATAATTCCAAAGTGGTGGACCAGACAAAACCTAGAACTAATTATAATAGAATACTCAAACAACTTATTCAGGTTTAAATTTTTTTAATAAAAGATGGCATTACTTTGCCAACTAGACAAAGAAAATTTTGCAAAAATCATGTAAGGTCTTATAAAGATAACTCCCCTAGCAGAATTGCTACAATGTTATAACTTATACATGCCCCCATAGTCACACCGAAACAAACATGCATGGGGAATGCAGTGATTCAACATTAAGGAATATTCAACATAGGTGTCACATATAGTTCCAATGGCCTGTGGATTGCAAATGCCACTTGTACACCCGAATCAAAATGATTAGCTGCTAGCTTGGAGCAGGCCATAGGAAGGAGTGAGTGGAAAGAATTCAGGATCTCAGAGTAAATTCAGAACGGATTTGAATTAGGCCAGAAACAACTACCAGACTCAGGCACTCAGCAGATTTGGAAAAAGACTAAGAAATGCAGAAAGCCTACAAATTTAGCAAATATTAAGAAAAACATCATAACTTAATATTGCAAGGGAATGGTCGATTTACAGCAATAAGACTCAACATTAAGCTACAGACTCAAATGTACAGCACTGGTAATGCAAAGTTAGAAATATTCTTAAAGCATTTCTTTCCACCTACTGAAAACTTTATTGTGGCACATGTTTATAGAGCACCAAAAATAAAAATAAAAATAAATTTAAAAAAAAATTAAAAAAAAAAACAAGACTTATTCCTAGGCACAGTAAATGCCATGTGCTAAGTAAATGAAAAGTTGCAGCTCATCAATAGCTTCAAATAGTAGATTTTGGAAGACAGGTTTCTCTTGGATTGTCCAAGTACATTGAGCCAAGTTAATCCTGGTATCTAGCTAAGAAAAGAGAAACCCTGCAAATAACAAGCCACAAATTACTGAAAACCTCATGAAATATTACTATGTTCCTAGGAAGTCCATAATCTTCATGATTTTTTTTTTCAGGTTCTTCAGCTAAAGCTGCTTTTAAATATTCTCATTTCTGAATTACATCACTAGTCAGGGAGCATTCACTCGGAGGTGGCACTGGAGAATGAACTGGGGGAAAGCCAAAAAAGAAAGGGACTTGGAGGTTGATTAATTCTCCATATGCAATAGGGAGGATAAAGAACATGAAGGGTGGTATGTTGTGTGGTTGTGTTGCTTCTTTATTTCAGTTTTGACAGTTTGGGTATTCCCTACTCCATGGATATAACCATCTCCATGGTTTTCAATATGAAGAGCAACAAAAGTATAAAACAATGGAGGTATCCTAGCTATCATATCCATTATGTGATAGGTCATAGCAAACATGAAAATTAAATTGAGAACCTCAATAAGCATTTTGCTCTTGTGTCGTTCATATGCATGCACTAGGCAAGCCAATAATTGCAGCAAATTTCTAGACAGAATATGAATCATAGATGCTATCTCAACTTGACTAAACTTAACAAGTCAAATCCCAATATTTCCAGGTTAGCACAAAAAGATGCATACTATGCACCAATCCCCAAAACACAGCACTTGTTTAATTTCAACCTTATCTGTACATATATCACGCGAATTTAAAATAATTAAGAAGCCATATCAAATTGTAACAGTACAATGAATATCATGAAATGAACCTTCTAACGATATTACTGAAGTAAAAAAACAAAATGCACATACGAGGATTCTCAATCAGCAAAAAGAAAAGAAGAAATACTTTATACGGTTATAGATACTTACACCAAGTGCACGCCTCTTCCCCGAATCAACATTTCCTGGTAAACAGAAATTGAAATAAAAATAAAATAAAATATTGTATATTTGACGCAATCCACTTAAAATTAGATTGAGATAATGGAGGGATGAGTTGGGAACCAGAGGCAGTAGACGGATGGGTAGTGGTGGATGCCGCTGCGATATGGTTGGGTTTGAAGGCGGAGGAGGGAGGCGGGTATAGCGTTCGGAGCTGCGTCGAAAATCTTCTCCACATCTCTCTCTCTCGGCTCGACCGAAACTGCGGCTCAAGGGTAGTGTATTCGGAGAATGGGTTTAACACTTCAACTCTACAAACTATGCTGTGCCAAAATTTTATATACGGAGTAATGGAGTATAATTAATTACATTTTGTCACCCTAAAGTTTAGGGGATTACCACTTTAGCACATGCTAATTAAGGATGTCAATTGTACCCGTACAAGACGGAAAACTCAATTCTCCGTCCTTACGGAAACGGGGATGGAGACAAAATAGGGGATCGGGAGTGGGGATGGGGATGAGGGTATTTTTTAATTTTCCGCGTGGGAATGGGGGCGGGAATGGGGAGTACTCTCCCCACCTCGCCCCGTTCCCTATATATGTGTGTGCGTGTGTGTGTAGTCACACAACACACACACACACACATGTATTACTTTGTATATAATATATATAATTTTAAAAACAATTGTGTCATTATATGTCATGCTTATGAAATGCATATTTGGATAACATGTTTAATTGTAAAATATGAATACTAGTGATACTACTTTAAGTTGGAGATGAATACATATGTGTTATTTATTTAAAATTTTTAATGTTTAATTTTTAATTTTTTTTATAACTTATAAGCGGGGTTGGGATTCCCCGTCCCCGAATAATCCCCGTGGGGATGGGGATGGGGACGGGGAATGGAGAATTAACTCGGGGGCGGGGATGGGGGTATGTCCCCCGCCCCGTTGACATTGCTAATGAGCAATACCTAGATGACTAATAGGGGTATTTGGTAGAATGCAATTGTAATTTTATTCTTATCAAATTTTATGAAATTTCTATTCTATTATTTGTTTAGAAGGAATTACAATTTCTAGGGTTTTCTAGAATTGCAATTTCACAATTTATGATAAGGATTTAGAATCATTGAAACACAATTTGTCCCTTGCTCTGGTATTCTAAGTATATCACTCTTCCTTGCTCTTTTTTTTTTTTTTTTTGTTTAACTTAATATTGTAAAATAAGTTACTAACTTGTTATTATTGAGTATTGACTGTGATGGTGCTTCTACTATTGTCTGAATTAATGGAATGGGGATGGTATGTTGCATGTGTTTTGGTGCTAGTACCAAGACTCATGTAGCAATTTGCTCACATTCTTACTTTGATATGGGAAAAAATGTATCATGGATCTTAACTGTTGAACATTTATATTTTTACATTGTTGCTTATCTCAATTATCTAATGTATTTAACTGTTTAAATTGCAACAGGAAGAAGAGTAGATAAGTTGAGTTCTTTGAGCTCACTACTAAACTAAGGGCTTATTTGGTTATCAGCGGTTAGATTTTAGCGGTAGCGGATTGTGTTAGCGGTTATCAAATAGCGGATTGTATTAGCGGGTTTGACCAGTGATTGTATTAGCGGTTTGTAAAAAGATGTTTGGTAAAATTAGTTGTTTAGATTAACGGTTAACATATAAAATGACCAAAAGGGTATACATAATATATATATATATATATATATATATATATATATATATATATATATATATATATATATATATATATATATATGTATGTATGTATAATAACAATAATAATAATATTTTAATACATACATATATAAATAAATATATATAAAAATATATATATATAACAATAAATAATAACAATAATAATAATGTTTTAAAATAAAAAAAAAAAAAGAAAAAAAAAAAGGAAGGGGGTGGGGGAGGGGAGCCTCACAGTGGCTCCCCTTTGTTTCCCCACTTATCCCCCCGGGGATAAGTGGGGAGTGGAGCCTTGAGGCTCCTAGGCTCCATTTTTTATTCAATCACTTTGCCCAGCGCAGGCAGTGGGCTGGGCAAACTGTAAGTTTTAATTTTTTTTATTATTATTATATAAAAACGGCAAATGCAAAACGCAATATGCAGCGTTTTGTAACTTGGCGGTTTGGAGCAAAATTGTTGCTCCAAACCGTCATTAACCAAACAAGGTTTTCAGCGTTTTGACCATGGTCAAAACGCTGAAAATGGCGGATCCGTCAAAAATTGGCGGATCCGCTACTAACCAAACAAGGCCTAAATGTAATAAAGGATGCACTTTTGTGATTTTAATTTCTTTTTCTTTTAACTATTACTAATGACTAATGATTATTACTTTTACTAGTTATCCGTTTCAAATTCCAAATTTTAATCTAATTACACAATACACATACATAACAAAAAAATTGAGTATTAACGTATTTATTCACATAGTTTTTACATGAAAGATTTTTTTAATTAATAAACTTTATATATCATACTTATAAATGAAATTTATTTATACAAGTAATCTTATAATATAAGAACATAACTTCAATATTTATAAAATTTTGTTTGTGCAATCACGAGTTGCATACTGATAGTTTTATCAGGATAGGATCCACCATAAATTAGGTACAAGAATATAAAACGGGACAGGAAAATAGTAATTTTATTGCAAGGTCGTGAGGCCCAATAAAATGTATACAAAGCCCAAAGGTACCGGCCCAAAAATGATAGCCCAAAATCTATACTATATATAAAAACAATTTCCTCCTCTCAAATTTTCCCCTCAAAACTTAGGGGTATTTTGGTAAAATCATTTATTTTATATATTTATTATTTTATTATTTTATTAATTATCCATCCTATAATATTATTATGGTAATATATGATAATGATAATATGATAATATGGTAATATTGTTAATATTAACTAGTATTTCCGCCCGTGCGTTGCACCAATTTAATTATTCTTTAAATAATACCAATTAATTAATTATATATATATATATATATTATATATTAATATATGTTATATATTAATATATTAAATTAAGATTTAATACCATATACCATATTATCATTATCAATTATATATCACCAATCACCCATCACCCATCTATCTAACTATACTATATATAAAAATAATATCCTACTCCAAAATTTTCCCGCCCAAATGTAGGGGTATTTAGTAATATAGTAATTATTATTATTATTATTATTATTATTTATTATTATTATTATTATTATTATTATTATTATTATTATTATTATTATTATTATTATTATAGATAATATTATTATTGATTGTAATTCGTAATTAGTCATTATGGTAATGGTAATTAGTAATTATGATAATTATTAGGATAGAATTTAGTTTTAATTCGTTATTAGTAATTAAGGTAATGTTAATTAGTAATTATGGCAATTAGTAATTATGATAATTGTTATATGATAAAATAGAATAGAATTATAAACATTCCTTCCACGTTTCTGATCATAAAATCAAATTATATGAAAAATTAACAAAATTTTATTTATAAAATAATAAGGTAATAATTTCATTTAGAATTAATAATTAAAAATGTTAAGTAATTAATTATACATTCCTTTTGAAAAATTAACAAATTTATAATTCTCACCATTTCTACCTATAAATACAATTGATTGTTGATCTTGAAAATCATAATTCTTCAATTTGCATTGTCTGTCTCTTCTTCCCATCTATTCTTCCCGTTCTCTGTGAAATCATATCTTGGCGAGAAGAAGATATGCAAAGGAGTCGGTAACGACGGTGATGTTTTTGGAAATCAATAAAAGAATAACACATTTTTTAATTGTAAAATTCAGTGTTTCCTTAAACATTTCTGTATTTGATTTTGGAATAATTATTAAATTTTATATCATTTACAATATTGTATGGCATAAAAATAAATAATAAATAAATAAATAAATAATATATATATATATATATATATATATATATATATATATATATATATATATATATATATATATATATATATATATATGTTTTCCTCCTCATCTTCTTCTTCTTAACTTTTTTATCCCTTTTATTAATACATAATAATAATTACCATAAATACTTATTAATAAATTTAAATTTATATTAGATAATTATATTAATTATTAAAGAAAATAAAATTTAATTGTACTATGGAAACATTATTTTTAATAATTTCGGTTTAATAATATTATATCTTAGTTATAAAAATTCTACCTAATAATTTTAATATTATAAGAGACACAATATATATATATTTATATATATTATACTTAAGGTATAATACTTTGAGAACAAAATGAATTAGCATTCTTATTCTTCTATCTAATTACTATGGTAGTCTCTATATATATATATATATATATATATATATATATATAATATATATATATATTTCTATACTTAAAAGTATAAATTATAATTGTACAATATTAGTATAATTACCTAATAATTATTATGGTAAGTAACTAAAATATTAATCACACATATATTAGAATAATTGACTAATAAGTGTGATGATAATTAAGCTAATAATTATATAAATATTAATATAATTATAATTAAACATGGGTCGTTAGATTTTTATTTTATAATTATACACACACACATAAACATGGGGTGTTTGATTTTATTTTATAATTACAATTAATTTTTTGATTATATGTGTGTGTGTGAGAGAGAGAGAGAGAGAGAAAACAAAATAAACAATCATTCATATTCTTCTGTGTAATTATTATGGTAATCTCTCAATGTACATTTTTATACTTAAGGTATAAAAGTGTAATTGTATAATATTAATTTAATTATTTGATAATTATTATGGTAATTAATGAATAATTGCATAGATATTAGTATAATTGACTAATAATAATTATGCTAATTAAGTTAATAAATACACGAATGTTAGTATAGATTTAGCTAAACATGAGCTGTTGTATTTAGTTTTATAATAATTACAATTAAATTATTTCTCTTTTAACCATATTTATTTTAGTAATAATATAATTACACATAGATTTTTTCAAAATAATTGCAGACAAACGAGTCATATATTGTTCAATTAATTGAGTGATACTTTTGCATTAATCTTAAAATCAGATAAATGTACACTTTCAAATATTAAAATTGTTTATAATTTCATTTTTTATTTTATTGTCTAATTATATAATAAAAAAAAATTTATTCGTGCATCGCACGTGTAAATTGAGACATGAGCGCATTTCAGATTGAGTGAGAGGGGGAACGGTCGTGGTAGAGGTGGTAAATTATGCTATGGACCAGAGTCCACCTTGCAAGGTGGACTCGGGTCCATGTTCATAATTTTAGAACTCTATGTTTATCAATGTATTTTTTTAAATGTTAATAAATAAATTAGCTTATCCAATGTATTTTTTTTTATTCCAAGCTATACAGTTTTCATCCGATCACCATATTATTTGCAAACATAATTATTTTACTCTAAGAAGTCTAACTATAACATGTTAAAAAAATTAACTAAATTAATTACACAAATAAAACCCTAAGGATAAATAAAGTATAACCTAAAGAGCCAAATTTTGACATGTTTAGTAGAATTATAGCTCTTAACATATTATACAGTCCAACTGTTACGCAAAAACACACAACAAATAAAACATGTCCACAAACCAAACATTCATGAAATAAGGTTAATTATACACTTAAAAAAACAGAGTACTATACATGCTTGCTTTCGAAATATCTTATAATTCATGAAGTACTAAGGTTCTGGATATTTTACTCCAGTAATTCTGAAATAAAACACTAAAAATTATAATTCTAGATAATTTACTTCATTAGTGATGTAAATTAAAATAAGTATAAAAATTTACAATAACAATATATAATATAGGGAAAAGGGTCAAATAAGCCCTCCAACATTACCTAAGGAGTCAATTAGGCTCCTGAACATTTTAAAGTAGCAATTTAACCCATCAATATTGTATTTTGATGCAAAAAAGTCCATAAACCTGTTAATGAGTTGTGATCACATGTCATTGTTTGACTTTTGTCCGGAAAATGTAAATTTGGCCAGAATCCCAATGACCTGTGATCACAGGTCATTAACAGGTTTATAGACTTTTTTGCATCAAAATACAATGTTGATGGGTTAAATTGCTACTTTAAAATGGTCAGGGGCCTAATTGACTCCTTAGGTAATGTTGGGGGGCTTATTTGACCATTTTCCCTATAATATACTATCAATGTCATCTACAAAAATGTTTTCAATAATGTGTAATTCAAAACAGTTACATTGATATACTATTATGTTTTCTTTTATACAAAGATGACAAAATTGCTATATATTAACACAGAAAATATATCATCCGTATAAATAATTTCTATAACTGAGTAAACGAGATAATTAGCCCAATTAATACAAATCATAAACATTGATATATAAAATGTCTAAAGTTTCAGCACCGGATGCATATATATACACATTGGCTATTAATTAGGGAATTATTTGCTCAAATTCAAACAATGATAACATCAAAAAACATAATCGATCAAACTCAATTCTTCAATTGCACTATATAATATTCGATATTATAATTTACATAATTGTATATCGGTCTAAATATTCTAAACATATTATAGCAAATCTATTCCGTGCAACGCACGGGCGGAAATACTAGTTAATATTAACAATATTACCATATTATCATATTATCATTATCATATATTACCATAATAATATTATAGGATGGATAATTAATAAAATAATAAATAATAAATATATAAAATAAATGATTTTACCAAAATACCCTAAGTTTTGAGGGGAAAATTTGAGAGGAGGAAATTGTTTTTATATATAGTATAGATTTTGGGCTATCATTTTGGGCCGGTACCTTTGGGCTTTGTATACATTTTATTGGGCCTCACGACCTTGCAATAAAATTACTATTTTCCTGTCCGCGTTTTATATTCTTGTACCTAATTTATGGTGGATCCTATCCTGATAAAACTATCAGTATGCAACTCGTGATTGCACAAACAAAATTTTATAAATATTGAAGTTATGTTCTTATATTATAAGATTACTTGTATAAATAAATTTCATTTATAAGTATGATATATAAAGTTTATTAATTAAAAAAATCTTTCATGTAAAAACTATGTGAATAAATACGTTAATACTCAATTTTTTGTTATGTATGTGTATTGTGTAATTAGATTAAAATTTGGAATTTGAAACGGATAACTAGTAAAAGTAATAATCATTAGTCATTAGTAATAGTTAAAAGAAAAAGAAATTAAAATCACAAAGTGCATCCTTTATTACATTTAGGCCTTGTTTGGTTAGTAGCGGATCGCCAATTTTGACGGATCCGCCATTTTCAGCGTTTTGACCATGGTCAAAACGCTGAAAACCTTGTTTGGTTAATGACGGTTTGGAGCAACAATTTTGCTCCAAACCGCCAAGTTACAAAACGCTGCATATTGCGTTTTGCATTTGCCGTTTTTATATAATAATAATAAAAAAATTAAAACTTACAGTTTGCCAGCCCACTGCCTGCGCTGGGCAAAGTGATTGAATAAAAATGAGCCTAGGAGCCTCAAGGCTCCACTCCCACTTATCCCCGGGGATAAGTGGGGAAACAAAGGGGAGCCACTGTGAGGCTCTCCCTCCACCCCCTTCCTTTTTTTTTTCTTTTTTTTTTTTTTTAAAACATTATTATTATTGTTATTATTTATTGTTATATATATATATTTTTATATATTTTATTTATATATGTATGTATTAAAATTATTATTATTGTTATATATACATACATATATATATATATATATATATATATATATATATATATATATATATATATATATATATTATATATATATATATTATACCCTTTTGGTCATTTTATATGTTAACCGTTAATCTAAACAACTAATTTTACCAAACATCTTTTTACAAACCGCTAATACAATCACTGGTCAAACCCGCTAATACAATCCGCTATTTGATAACCGCTAACACAATCCGCTACGCTAAAATCTAACCGCTGATAACCAAATAAGCCCTTAGTTTAGTAGTGAGCTCAAGAACTCAACTTATCTACTCTTCTTCCTGTTGCAATTTAAACAGTTAAATACATTAGATAATGAGATAAGCAACAATGTAAAATATAAATGTTCAACAGTTAAGATCCATGATACATTTTTTCCCATATCAAAGTAAGAATGTGAGCAAATTGCTACATGAGTCTTGGTACTAGCACCAAAACACATGCAACATACCATTCCCATTCCATTAATTCAGACAATAGTAGAAGCACCATCACAGTCAATACTCAATAATAACAAGTTAGTAACTTATTTTACAATATTAAGTTAAACAAAAAAAAAAAAAAAAAGAGCAAGGAAGAGTGATATACTTAGAATACCAGAGCAAGGGACAAATTGTGTTTCAATGATTCTAAATCCTTATCATAAATTGTGAAATTGCAATTCTAGAAAACCCTAGAAATTGTAATTCCTTCTAAACAAATAATAGAATAGAATTTCATAAAATTTGATAAGAATAAAATTACAATTGCATTCTACCAAATACCCCTATTAGTCATCTAGGTATTGCTCATTAGCAATGTCAACGGGGCGGGGACATACCCCCATCCCCGCCCCCGAGTTAATTCTCCATTCCCCGTCCCCATCCCCATCCCCACGGGGATTATTCGGGGACGGGAATCCCAACCCCGCTTATAAGTTATAAAAAAAATTAAAAATAAACATTAAAAATTTTAAATAAATAACACATATGTATTCATCTCCAACTTAAAGTAGTATCACTAGTATTCATATTTTACAATTAAACATGTTATCCAAATATGCATTTCATAAGCATGACATATAATGACACAATTGTTTTTAAATTATATATATTATATACAAAGTAATACATTGTGTGTGTGTGTGTGTTGTGTGACTACACACACACGCACACACATATATAGGAACGGGGCGAGGTGGGGAGAGTACTCCCCATTCCCGCCCCCATTCCCACGCGGAAAATTAAAAAATACCCTCATCCCATCCCCACTCCCGATCCCCTATTTTGTCTCCATCCCCGTTTCCGTAAGGACGGAGAATTGAGTTTTCCGTCTTGTACGGTACAATTGACATCCTTAATTAGCATGTGCTAAAGTGGTAATCCCTAAACTTTAGGGTGACAAAATGTAATTAATTATACTCCATTACTCCGTATATAAAATTTTGGCACAGCATAGTTTGTAGAGTTGAAGTGTTAAACCCATTTCCGAATACACTACCCTTGAGCCGCAGTTTCGGTCGAGCCGAGAGAGAGAGATGTGGAGAAGATTTTCGACGCAGCTCCGAACGCTATACCCGCCTCCCCCTCCGCCTTCAAACCAACCATATCGCAGCGGCATCCACCACTACCCATCCGTCTACTGCCTCTGGTTCCCAACTCATCCCTCCATTATCTCAATCTAATTTTAAGTGGATGCGTCAAATAAATAATAATAATAATAATAATAATAATAATAATATAATACTCCGTAGTAATAATAATCTAAAATTCTTAATATAATTTTCCTAATAATAATAATAATATAATAATAATAATCCATAACTCTTAATATATGTTTGTAACTAAATTTTCCTATTAAATCTGTTTATAAAGGTAATTACAAATATAGAATTGAGAAATTCCTATGATATTTTATTTAATTGATATGATTCCTAATATATTTTATCTAAAAGGCTTCCTTCCTTTTTTATAACATTGTTCCATATGTTAATCCGTTTAATATGCTAATCTGTATAGGTAATTACCATATACTATTTACCATCTAAATAATCCGTGGTAATTACACTATATTTAACATCTAAATTTATTGTGGTAATTAAACATAGAGATTTCATTCTTACGATAATTTTATATATTTTTACTTCATATAATGTCAATTACCCGTGCATTTCATTTGATTACTTTTGAATAAAATCTTAAAAATTATGACAACTAATGAATTAATATTGTTGTTCGTAATATAAATTTTATCAAATCAGTTAACGAAATTGATAATACACATATTACATCCATAATTAGAGGAGATTAACAAAATTATGATAATTATTTCAATTCACGTATTATTATGCTAATTCACATATTATTACGTTCATACAATTATGTAAATTATTTCAATTCACAGATTATTACACATATAAAATTATGCTAATGGTTACTTTGGAATAAAATCTTAATAATTATGGTCATTGAGAAATTAGTTGAAACATTATACTTTTATTAAACGGTTTTTTATACTTGCCGTAATTTTATCTAATCAATTAAAGAAATTATTGGTACACATATTACGGACATAATTAAAGAAAATTAAACATACACATATTACATCCATAATTAAACGAAATTAAAATATACATTATTTTTTAATTATAATATATACTCCTTAATTACCATACTTATTCATAATACATGGACGTCATAATTAGCATAATATTAATCTATACTATATATAAAAACATAAGAATAGTAAAGGCATATTTTAAATTTTAAACAATAGTAAAGGTAAATTAAAAAATAGAATGAAAATATTTCAATAATAATATTCTACATCATTAATTAAAAATAGAACAGAAATTAGGTAAAAATACCAGTGGATATATTATTCTAATTGACTAATTAACTAAAAATAAAAAAAATCGACTAAAAATGAATCTGATGTTACTAATTGATTGAATATATATAAAAGGAAATGAATATTAATAATTGACTGTAAATAAAAAAAATAGCCATAATTAACTAAAATGAAAAAGGAAATGTTCATATCATTGCAATTTAATTAAAAAAGGAAAACATTCTACATCATAAATAATAAAGGCATATATATTATAAACAATGTTAAAGATAAATTAAAAAAGGAACGGAAATTAAAAATGAAACGGAAATATTTCAATAATAATATTCTACATCATCAATTAAAAATGGAACGAAAATTAGGTAAATATTACTACGTAATTCTTTTCATTTTTCCTAGATAAGGTTGCCTGATATTAATTTACACATAACAATCGGCACTAATAATTAAAAAAAATTAAAAAAATAGAAGAACTGCCGGAGACGTCTGTTTTTTTTTTTTTAATTTTATTATTATTATTATTATTATTATTTAATTATTTTAATTAAAATTATTTAAAAAGTTTATTTTAAAATTAGTAACCACCATGTCATCACAATTGTAGGTAAACAGGTCAATTTGGACTTCTTTTTTTTTTTTTTTGAAAACATGTCAATTTGTACTTAATTGCATGAGTTTATATAGTTCAGAAATCCAATTGCATTCTTTTTGAGTTCGATGGCCTAATTGCAGTTTTGTGTGTAGTTCAGTGGTTTATTTGGCCATTATTCCGTGAAAAATGATATTACTAATTGATTTAAAATATAAAAAGATCGTAATCTATATTCTATACTATATATAAAAGTAAAATCCTCCTATTTCATTCCCCGCCTAAACTTTTGTAGTCAATTAATGAAATATTTTATTGGTCAAATAATTAATAAGCTTATTTGTTAAGAAAATGTAAAATAGAAATTAACTAATATCTATAAATTGATAATATGTATACTCACGTATCAACACTATTAATAAAAGTAAAATCATTTATCGGGAAAAGAAAAGGATATTACTAATTGACTGAAAATTATTTAAAAACTTTAATAGTTAATTATACTTTCCTTTTGAAAACTCTAAATAAGTTATTTAAACTTTAAAAAAATTAATTGAACATGGGTTGTTAGATTTTTATAATAATCAAAATTAATTCATTCAAATATGGAAGAGGAAGATAAAACTAAATGCAATATGAGGAAAATAAATATACTTAAAGTATAAAAGTATAATTACACATATATTAGTGTAATTGACTAATAATAATTGCCTAATAATTATTATGATAATTAAGTTAAGCATTGGTCGTTGAATTTATTTTTATAATAATTACAATTAATTTATTTCTCATTTTCTCATATTTATTTTAGTAATAATATAATTATATAAGTCATAATATAATTATATAAGTCATTACTTATAGATCTTTTTAAGATAATTTTAGACAAACAAGTCATATATTATTCAATTAATTGAGTAATATTTTTGTACTAATCTTATAATCAAATAAATGTACACGTTCAATATTAGAATTTTTTATAATTTCATCTTTAGTTTTATTATCTCAATATATAATAAAAAAATTTATCCACGCCTGGGTAATTGGACAATTATTTGTTCTAATTCAAAGGAAAACATAAGAAAACATAATCGATCCAATCAATTTCATCAATTGCGCTATATAATATTCGATGTTATAATATATATAATTGTATATTAATCCAAATATTCTTTAAATATTATAACAAATCCATTCCGTGCAACGCACGGGCGTAAATACTAGTAATAAATAAATAAATAAAGCCAAACAAGTTACCAAGGATTCGATCCCATGTATGCCAGGAGGGAGGAGATCAAACGGCTTGACTAGAGAAGTCTTCGTGACCTGAAGTGTGTCTTATACAGACTAACACCCCCCCCCCCTCCTTTAATACTATAGGCAGTCCAACCTCATCCACTTGTGTACGCTATCTAGAGAATGTTAACCCCATCTAGACACGCGTCTCACGTTGTCCTGTCCTCCGTGCTATTTACAATTCAAATTATTTTGTAATATATGAATTGCATCTATGTTTATGTTAAGTTGTGTATTTTTGAATAAATAGTATTATTGTAATGTTGCATAATATTCACACCGTGCATCGCACGGGTAGCATACTAGCTCAACAAAAATGGTTGAACCAAATAGACCTCGAGTAGAACACCTAAAGGATAATCCATAGCTTCCTACATCATAATCTCATTGCATTACGTTGTCATCTATGTTACCAACATTAACCTAATTGCAAATAACACACTACCAACAAAAAGGAATATGACAAATAGTAAAGATGAAGCCAATGACAATGCTATTCAAAAGAGAATTAAGAATACTTAGAAAAATTGAAACCAAAAGTAGTACTCCGTGTTTAGTTAGATTATCGTTTTTAGATCAAGTATTTAGACTATTAATTTTACAAAGTTGCCAATATTTATTTTAGTGACAATTATAATGAATTTTCTATATTATCTTGGATTCATATACTTTGAGTTACATGTTTAAATAAACAATTCGACATTCAATTACCTATGTATAAGCTTCTCCTATATAATATACTTTCAAATATTTATTTAAATATGAATATTGGACATTAACTCATTCGCACAATGCGTGTGTAAAATTTGTGTGTGTGTGTGTGTGTGTGTGTGTGTGTGTGTGTGTGTATATATATATATATATATATATATATATATATATATATATCAAGGTTGCAAAAATCGCTAGGCGCCTGGGGGCGCCTAGTTTTTTTTTTTTTTTTTATTTTAAATTTAAAAAAATTTTAAAAATATTTTAAGTGTTAATAATTGTAAAGTGTTTAATATTGTAAGTCTTTAAACTTTAATAGTTAAATAGTTAATACTTATTAAGTTATTAGTTATTATTTATTAATTATTAGTGCATTACTTATTAGTTTAATTTAGTGATTACTTATTATTTTATTAAGTTATTACTTATTAGACTATTAGAGTATTAGTTAATACATTATAACATTAATAGTTAAAATGTTTAAGATTTATAATTAAAAAAAAAAAAAAAACAGCCGGCCGGTGGCCTAGGCGGCCCAGGCGCCCGACTAGGCGGGCTAGGCGCCCGGCCGCGGAGGAGGCCGATTTCGGCCTTCCTCGACGCGGCAGAGCGCCACCTAGCGCTTAGGCGCCGATTGCGATTTTTGCAACACTGATATATATAGATTTATGATCATATGAGATCGCCTATTTAGGTGAGATTGTGAGGTTAATCTTGTGCATCAATGTAATAATTTAATGGTCTAGATTGATTAAGATTCTAAGTTGAAGTGTGTGCGAACGGTGATTAAGTGTGTGTAATCGTAATTAAATGTGTGCAAACGATGATTAAGTGTGTGCGAACGGTGTGAGTGTGTCAATCAATCTAGACCATTAAAATTTTTTAGATTGATATACAAGATTTGATCTTACAATATTTTAATGGTCTAGGTTAATTAAGATTTCAAGTTGGAGTGTGTGCAAACAAAGTGGGTGTGCTAATCAATTTAGACTATTAAAATTTATTAGATTGATTACTTTAAAAGAAAAAAAATTTATTAGTACAGATTGATACACATGATTTGATATCACAATCTCACTTATAATTTCATAGGAACCCTCCTTAATATATATATATATATATATATATATATATATATATAGTTGATATGAAAACAATTAAACAATTGAAGCAGTCCAAATTCCAAACTCCACCCGCGTTATTCCTTATCACACCCCAATTAAGATTATTCCTTCCTTCCTTTCTAGTGTCAACTCCAGCAACAATATACCCCCAGGCCCCTTCTTCAATCCATCATACCACTCTCTACTTTTTCCCCAATCCTTACAATTTGTCTACTTCATGTTAATTCTCTGCTAAGGACCCTGCTAATAGACACGCAAAAGCTCAGGCGCAGTTCAGGATGCACTCCCACCACGAAACCCAAAATATGGTGCCCTCCAAACATTCACGGCTTCCCCTTCTCTCCAACGACGCTCACATTCCTAGCCCCTTCGGCCAATTGGCTGTTGAATTCACGGATTCCGAGCTCCGGGAAACCGCCTACGAGATCGTTGTCGGGGCTTGCCGGAGCTCCGGCTCGGGTCGCCCGTTGAAATTCGTGTCCAATTCCGAGAGGTCGGACTCCACCTCCTCCTCTTCTTCGCAGTCGTTGCAGAAGTCGCTGACGTCGTCGTCGGCGAGCAAGGTGAAGAAGGCGCTTGGGTTGAAGTCGAAGAAGAAGAACCGTTCCGATTCGGCGGCGGCGGATCAGGCTCAGAACTCAGCAAGTCGAAAACGAGCCTCTACCGTTGGGGAGCTGATGAGGGTTCAGATGAAAGTTTCGGAGCAAACCGATTCCAGGGTCCGACGAGGGTTGTTGAGAGTAGCTGCCGGACAGGTCAGTGAAGACTGTGTTTGCGATTAATTTCCTCATATTTTTTCTTCTGAAAATCTTAAGGTCAAATTTTGTAATAATTGAATTTCTGATTTTTAATTTTAAGGTCAAATTGGAGTAAGATATTTATATATTTGAGTAAACCATTTTGTGTTTTTTTTTTCCTGGCAATATGAGTTAACCAGATGAGCCAAAGTTAAATTTTGTTGGTTAGTGACTTACTTCATATTGTATGACAAAAACTTGTATAAGACCATCTTTTAAGTATTCTTGTCCATGAAACTGGCCGATTCGGTATAAAAATGTAATACTTATACTGAAAATGTAATACCAATAATAAATTAATAAAGGCCATGCTTAGTAACATACTTAGTAACATACGGCAATGGTGGTAATCTTCTTATGCGCTGTTTCCGTGAGGCTAATGTTTTTGAGGAAGTTCGGTTTGAACATGTGTATAGAGAGCAGAATAAGTTGGCTGATGCCCTGGCTAAGAAGGCTTTATGCCAACCGATTCACCTATATCAGCTAGACGAGGTCCCGAATGACCTGTGGAGACTGCTTCAAGATGACCAGATAGGGGCTAGCTCTCATCGGAGGATCTCTACTGTTAGGAGATAGTTTCTTCCACTGTTCTCTTTTGGGATAATCTCCCTCCTCTCTTATCCAAAAAAAAAAATAATTAGCTTATCAGTCAATTTTGGCTTATTTGACCACCATTAGGTGTTTGACTGGGTTAAACAATCAATATGAGTGTATGATTAATTAGTTTTTTGTAGCAACTTATTGCTCCAAAATGCTAAAATTCAAAAAGCTGTTCAAAGTAACTTTTTCAATTAGCTTTTTGAGAAAGTCATTTTGCATGTAATCAGCAATATTTACCAAACACCCCAAAAATGTTTCTTACAAGTATAATACTTTTGAAGAAATATGTAATACTTTTATATTTTGGTTTAAAAGAATTATATTTTTCTTCAAAAGTATTAAAAATTTCATTATAAGTAACAAATACTTTATTCCTGAATGGTATTACATTTTTCAGTATAAATATTACATTTCCATTTGATCCAATCCGTCTCACGGATAAGGTCCCACAGAGTCACTCTATTTTATTACTGTAGTTATAAAATGAACAATGTAAAAGGAAAAGTGTGTTAAAACATGTCTTTCAAGTGAGCATGACTCATGTTAATGTTTTAATAAATAAATTTGCACCAAATCTTGCACCATGTTTTCATATTATCCGACCAGTCAATTAGTTGAAGCTAGATGATACAAGATTTGGTGTAAAAAATTTGGTACAAGTAGCATTACCTTTTAGTTACTTTGCCAATTATGCATTGGGAACTATGATTTTCAGTGCTTAAATGGAAACAGATTGAGAGGCCAAAATTGGAATGCTTCTTTAGTGCATATAACTACTTTATGTCTTAAAGACTCAGCTTTATATTCTCTATCATTCAATAATTGGTGTTTTCTTCTTTGGGTTGATATTAGCTTGGAAGGCGCATTGAGTCCTACATTCTGCCCTTGGAGCTATTACAACAGCTCAAGCTTTCTGATTTTCCAAGTCAGCAATATTATGAAGCATGGCAGAGAAGGAACTTAAAGGTACTTGAAGCGGGATTACTCTTTCATCCATCATTGCCACTGCATGAGACAGACACACAGTTTCAACAGCTTAGGGGAATTATACATGGGGCTTTGGTGAAACCCATAGATACCGGGAAATACAGTGATTCAATGCAAGCACTCCGGAATGTTGCATCATCGCTTGCCTGCAGGTCTTTTGATGGGTCTGTTTCTCAGGTATGCCATTGGGCAGATGGAATCCCATTTAATCTCCGACTCTATGAAATACTTCTCAAAGCTTGCTTTGATGTTGATGATGCAACATCCATGATTGAAGAAGTTGACGAGGTCTTAGAAATCATTAAAAAGACCTGGGGAGTTCTTGGAATAAATCAAATGTTCCATAACATTTGTTTTTTATGGGTCCTGTTCCATCATTATGTTTTTACTGGAATTACTGGCCAAGATGAAAATGATCTGCTCTTTGCTGCTGAGAATATCTTGTTAGAAGTACAAAAGGATGCAAACACAACAAAGGATCCAACTTACTCCAAGATTTTGAGTTCTATACTTGGCTTGATCTTAGGTTGGGCTGAAAAAAGGCTTCTAGCTTACCACAATAGCTATTACAGGAGCAATATTGACATTATGCAAAGTGTGTTGTCTATTGCAATATCAGCAGCCAAAATATTAGCGGAAGACATGTCGCATGAGTATAGTAACAAGAGGAGAGAAGTTGATGTTGCATACAGCAGAGTTGATAGTTACATCAGGTCATCATTGCATAACGCTTTCGGTCAGGCAAGTTAATATTTTAGCTTTGATTATATTAACCAGAAAGTAAACACATAACATGAAGTAGCTACCATAATCATTGTTCATTTGTTCTAATATGGAAATGTGGTATCTGGTATATCTAGCACTTTAATCTAGGGTGTTTCTCAAGTGGACATCAAGGTCTGGATGATAATCTACCTTGTTATTATAGCAAAATTGGATGTGTCTGCCATTCTACTGTTTGTCTTACACACTTACATCACTTACAATTTATTTGTAGATTGAATCGTTTTCATTTGTTAAATTTCATCCTGTCTAATTTGCCATTGCGATGCTGGCTAAGCCGTGTGTTATTGTTCCCTGTTGGGAAATTGATATTGGTGGTTTGTTCTGTCGTGTTTTGTTATTCGTATACTCGTGTGGCTATAGGCTACATTAAAATTCTTCTCCATTGTTTATATGACTCAAGTCTATTCTTCTATCTAAAGACAGGAAAATGAGAAATTGATCTCATGCAGGAGTTCTTCTAAGAATCAGCGGAATTCTCTCCCAATCCTTTCCATTCTTGCACAAAATATTAGTGATCTGGCTTTTAATGAGAAAGAAATATACAGTCCAGTTCTAAAGAGATGGCACCCTCTTGCAACTGGTGTAGCTGTGGCTACTCTTCATGCATGCTATGGTGATGAGCTGAAGAAGTTTGTTTCCAGCATCAATGAATTGACACCAGATGCTGTACAGGTGCTTATAGCGGCTGACAAGTTAGAAAAAAATCTTGTAAAGATGGCAGTTGCAGATGCTGTAGACAGTGATGATGGAGGAAAGGCATTAATTCAAGAAATGATTCCATTCGAGGCAGAAGCTGTAATTGCAAACTTGGTAAAATCGTGGATAAGAACAAGGGTAGACAGACTAAAAGAATGGGTTGAGAGAAATCTGCAACAAGAGGTACATCTACTGCCCCCTTTGCTTTTGTATATCATTTCTGAGTTAAGTTAATGCATTGGAACGAGAAACTTTGACACGCAAAGTCTCTTGTTTTTCAAAAGGTATAAAATAACAAAAGAGAGATTTCAGAGCAATGATAATAAAATTGTTATTGATCACCAACTTTTGCCCAACCTTAGAATGAGCTAACTGTACTTTTCTGATCTTTAAATAGATTTGGAATCCCCGTGCAAATAAAGAGCGAGTTGCTCCCTCTGGTGTGGAGGCTTTGCGTGTCATAGATGAGACTTTGGAAGCATTCTTTTTGTTGCCAATTCCAATGCACCCTGCTTTGCTTCCTGAGTTATTGAATGGTCTTGATAGATGCCTTCAAAACTACATATTCAACATTAAATCTGGGTGTGGTAGGTAAATCATAAATGTGATTTATGCTGCAAAGGATTCATTTATTGATTCATTTTTTTTTTTTTCAACTTTGTTTGTGGATCTAATTGTAGGTTCTCAAAGTGCTTTCATCCCAAAAATACCTTCTTTGACTAGATGCGCCACTGGAAAAAAAATTGGTGTATTCAAGAAGAAAGAAAGGACAAATATGGTTGTGCGAAAAAATCCTCACTCTGGGACTCTGGATAGTAATGATGCCTTTGGTTTACCACAGTTATGTGTTCGCGTTAACACTTTGCATCACATTCGCAAGCAACTGGAGGTACTGGAAAAGAGGAGTATTGCGCAGCTGAGAGATAGTGGATGTGTTCATAATGATAATGTGAGCATTGGATTAGGGAAAAGTTTTGAGCTTTCAGCATCAGCTTGTATCGAGGGAATTAAGCAGCTTTCTGAAACAATTGCATACAAAGTTGTGTTTCATGATCTAAGCCATGTGTTTTGGGATTTCCTGTATGTGGGCAATGTTTCATCATCTCGTACTGAACCATTCCTTCAGGAGCTGGAGAAGAACTTAGAGATCATATCATCAACTGTTCATGACAGGGTGCGGACCCGTGTAATTACTGATGTAATGAAAGCTTCTTTTGAGGGGTTGTCAATGATTTTGCTTGCCGGGGGTCCTTTTCGTGCTTTCACTATTCCAGATGCTGCAATAATTGATGAGGATTTCAAGTTTCTAATGGATTTATTTTGGTCTGACGGGGATGGCCTTCCATCTGATCTAATAGATAAATATTCAGTTAACTTAAAAGGCATTCTTCAACTTCTTCATACAGACACTCAGACTCTCATTACACAATTTCAGTGTGTGATTGAAGACAATTATGGTGCCTCGGGTAAATCCATGCCACTGCCTCCTACATCAGGCCGCTGGAGTCCAAGTGAACCAAACACAATTCTGCGCGTTTTGTGTTATCGAAATGACAAAGTTGCAACCAAGTTCATTAAAAAGCACTACAACTTGCCAAAGAAACTCTAACCATATTCAGGTTACGCCCCAAACTTGTACACATATACACTGTATAGAATATTTGCTGAAATTCTTTGCCTAAAGACCCCAAGGAAACCCCTCTGGAGAAGGCCTTGAGTAGTACACCTCCCACTGCTGTTGTAGCCACAGGCAAAACTGTAATTTTACAGAGTTGGATTATTTAATTACTGTACTTCTTTTCAACTTATTACCATAGGTTACACAAGTTAGTGTCATGAGATATGGAGCATGCCCTTTTGTTGTTTTTATGTATTTTTTTAAATGTGTTATAAAGGGTTTATTGTTATATTGGTAAATTATATCATAGATCAGGGTCTACCTTGCATTATGAACCCTGATCCAAAATAACATTTAGATTATGTGTTTGTACTTAACATATTATAAAGACACTTGCTTTTCCGGCTTCATTTCTGCAACCACAAAGCTGCATACGGTAATAATGTTGTTATTTTACACACATCCATTGTGATTATGTATTCATACAACATGCATAAAGTAAATTTTCTACATAGGGTTTAGATTTGTTGCTAGAAATTATTCAAATAGAAATGAACCTAAAAAATGAACCTCTAGTTGTTTGAAACTAAACCTAAGCAAGAAAGATAGTGTATGTCAGGTTTTTTTTTTTCTTCAATTTATGTGTGTGCATAATGTACATTATTTCTATGAATAAGATACATTATTTTTATACACAATATACATTATTTGAATATGTACAATACATTATAAAAAACATCATGAATGTTTGCTATTTGTGTGCATAAGGTACATTATGTGTGCAACATAAGATACATTATTTGTGTGCATAAAGTTCACTATTCGATGATATACAAACTGATTGAATGTACATTTTTTTTGGGTGAATGATTGAATGTACATTATTTCTATGAATAAGGTGCATTATTTTTATGCATAATGTATATTATTTGAATATGCACTATACAATATGAAAATGTCTAGCGATGATGACCTTGATATTACCCTTAAAGAAGTCAATAATCCATATGTAAAAAGGAAAAGATCAAGAAGAATAGAGAAACATGAGGGTGCAGGCACGTCATGTTAGGAACAATTGTTCTTAGATTTTGATGATATCAAATATGTTAGGAATTTTAGTCCTCATTTTATTTTTAGGGATAGGAGTATGAAAGGTAACTTAGAAGAATGAACTTTACCAACTGAGAAGTTAATTAACCGGAAAGTAAAACAAATTCGAAAAGTAACCTTAGGATATTTTAGTCTTCGATAGGTTACTTTAAGAATGAATCTTACCTACCAGAAAGTCAATTTAACCTGGAAGTAAATAAGTTTGAGAAGTAACCTACGAAAAGTTAGGCTATCTTTGAGAAGCTGCGAGAAGACAAGAGACTACTCTACGAGAAGTCTATCTTCGAAAAGCTACAGAACAACAATCTTCGAAAAGTCTAAACTACGGAGAATTGAAGACCGAAACAACCTACTACATTGACCACTGGTCTTTGCATGAAGGATACTAGACGTTTGAAATTTGTTTCCCTCCAACAAACAAATTTTCAAACAAGTCTATAAATACCTCCATCCATGTCTTGGAGAGGTGGTGGTCAAGTTTACAAACAAGAAATCTAGGTGTATAACAAGCTACCAAGTTTGATCAAGTAAACTAGTGAGAGAGTTAACGCTGAATTGCAAAATTAAGATCAGGACTATGACATCAATGAGAAGTCATTCGCCGTGTCTAGTAGTTGGAGATTGTGGACAACATTTATGCTCAAACAATCCTTCTCTACTTGGTTAAGTAGAAAGAGGTACAGTAACAAGTGTTGACTTGTGAAAAACCTAGACAATTGTGGTTGACTTTGTGATCAAGGCACATGTGGTCTCTTTTTGTACTAATTGGTGTTTAGTGCAAACCTCCTCGGAGTTTAATGAGAATGAATTATTTTGAGGCATTTTCGGTCAATTTTGGAGGCAAGGAACCCACTCAAGAAGGATAGGAGAAGCGAAACAACAAAGTGTGGAAAGTGGAGTTCAGGAGAACCTACATGGCTACCCACACGACCGTATAGGTGGTCGTGTTAGGTTGTGGCTGTATCAGATAGGGGTTGACACGGTTGTGCCAACCCGTGCAACCTCTATTTTGGTCGAGAATTGACATCGACAGTGACACGGCCGTGTCACTATGCTGATATGATAGTATTTAAGCGCGTTTTTGTGCTCTTTTTAGTTTATTTTTCCTCATTTCTTCAGACTTCTATAGCTTAGATTAGCATAGTATTACATATCTTACTCATCTTTAAAGCTTGTAATTGCGGATTAGAGTGGATTTTAATTACGAATTTCTCATCTTCAATAGAGAAGTTTCTTTACTCTTCCTTTACCTTTTTATGCAAATGTTGATGATGTTTCCTTTTGCTTTTGCTTTACTTATGTTTATAATGTGTGAGTAGTTCGCATTTGGGCTCGAAATAGGGTGAGATTGCAATATAGATGCTAAATATGTGAATATTGCATAAGGGGGAAGAACACCAACCTAGGGTTCATATATTTGAGAAGGTTTTATGTATAATCTTGTTAATTCTTGGTACGTAACAATTATTAACATGTGTTTGGAGAGGATTTCACCTCAATGCGAGTTGGGGGGAAAGACTCAAGCCTCACTATTCTCAAACCCATTTTCTTTCTATGAAAATAGAGAAGAATTGGGGGCCTAAATGCTTATGTGCTTTAAGAGTTAGGATTGATACACCACGAGATGACGAGAGTGGGCAATCCTTACTCTAATCCTTGGTTATTTGCTTACAAATGTGGCTTAGGCTAGGATTCCTTTGTGCATTGCCATTTGATCCTTTGGTTATTGTGTTCTCCCCTAATTCCCTAAGTTTTAAAGGCATCTAGAAAGCAAAATCCCCTAATTTGAGCCCATCTTTAATTATTGTGTCTTCTTGTGTTTCAATTGCATTTTCTTATATTAAACCTTAAATCTCTAGTTGTTTAACCATGGATTGTTTGGATTCTTGTGGGTTCTAATACCTTAGTTCTTAGGACATTAGTTGTCACTCAAGTACGTTCCATAGTCCCAATCCTTGGTGGAACGAAAATTTCACCCGTTTTCTCACCACCTCTTCTCGTACATCCACTTTTTGGCGCTGTTGCCGGGGATTGGTTTATTTGGTTGCATTGTGTGATTTATTTTTCTTTCTAGCATTAAAGCTAGTGAACTCTTAGGAGATCAAGCTTTTATTTTATTTTATTTTCTTTTTGTTCATTTTATTTTAACTTGTGACTTAATGCTTTTAAGGTTGTCTTGTTTGAGCTTGGTTGTAGGTATTTCTCTCGGTGCATGCAAACTAGGTCTAAAGGGAGCCAAGACCTTCATCCCCTCAACCAAGAACTCTCAAGGGAACTAAGGAGACAAAGAAAGGACTTGCGCGGGTGGTTGGAAGAGTTTGAAACCTTAGAGATAGACATGAAGACGGGAGACACTAGCAACCCCGGGAAATTCTCTCCTAATGAAACAAGCACCCAATATAGCTGATATCTACTATTTTGTACAATAATTCACCCTTTATTTTAGTTGTTTTGATGCTTATTTTCTTTATCCTAATGAAATTAAGAATTGTTTGTGTGTTATATTGTCTCAAGGGTTGAATTATCCACAAGGAGCAACAAAGGAAGAATTTTGGAGCAGTTTGGACAAGTTTTAGAAGCAAAGGAAATTACCTAATCACAAAAGGAAACAAGAATAAGAATTGGAAAAGAATTGGAAGTTGCCTAATGGGCCAAGACCCATCTATCTCCTATATATTCTACATATTCTCTACAATTTAAGGAGTTCCCTTACAGTTCCAAACCCTAGTTAGTTTTAGTTTATTTTTCCCTTTCTCTTTATATTTCCCTAGAATAGTTTAGATTAGTTTTATATTAGATTATTTAATCTCAAGCTTGGAATCACGGATTAAAGTTGGAATTGTTCTTCATTATCAGTAAAGTTTTCTCTTCCCTTTATATTCCTTGTAATATTTATAATGATTTATTATAGTTTTGCTTTGTTTACTTTTATGATGCATGAGTAGTTAGCTTTTGGGTTTGGATTAGGGTTCTATTGCTATTCTTGATGCTAAGTTTATAATTATTGCATAAAGGGAAATAATTGTTTACCTAGGGTTTATGTTTGAGTTGGATTATATTTTCCTCTTATTGATAATTGATGCGCAACTTTTATTGATTTGTTTTGGAGAGGATTTCATCACAACGAAAGTTGGGTGAAAGACTTAGCCTAACCAATTTCAACCCAATTTTTCCTACTATGAGAATAGGGGTAATTTAGGGGCTTATAATGCTTTTGTGTTTAAGGTTATGATTGATGCATCACGAAAGTGGGGCAATCTTAGCCTAATTCTTGTTATTGATTACGAAAGTAGCTAACTTGAATTCTTGAGTGCATTGCCAATAAATCCCTTGGTTAATTGTTTTTCCCTAATTTTGAGATTGTTAGAGCATCAAGATTGCAATACCCCTAATCTGACCCCACTCTTTTATCATATAGTTTTTCCCTTATTTTATTTGCATCTTTTATTTTATTTTAATTCCTAAATCATATTTTCCTTGGATTCTAGTTAATTCCAATACTTTAGTGCCTAGGATTTAATAATTCACACAAATACGTGCCATAGCCCCAATCCTCAGCGGAACGACATTTACACCCTCTTTTTACACTCACAATTATACTCATCAATAGCCCGAGATATGGAGAATTCAATGAAGACAACAATGGAGCCCATGCCAATGTCTCTCAAGTGCCCATTGCTCCTATACAAATATCGGCACAAAACTTCATGGTGAATCCTAATGTCAATCCTTATCTTGGAGGAAGAATGGGATTCCCACAAGCTCAATTCCCATTCTTTCCTAACATGAATCAAGGGGCATTCCTCAAGGGTATGGGCAACCGTAACCTCAACCAAAACAACAAAGCCAAGGGGTTGGAAAGCAACATCTTCTTCACCAAATGAACTCCAACTTTTTCAATCAACATGCTCAAAACTTTCCACAAGGAGTTCCTCCTATTTTCCATCAAGGTGTTCCACAGAGGCAACCCATGGCGGCCCATCTAGTTCCGAAGTTTGAAGAGGAGGATTGTGTAGTATACCCGAGGGTTGATGCCAACAATTTTGAACTAAAGACTTCTCTCATCCAAATGGTTTAAGCCAATCAATTTGGAGGTTCAAGGGTTGAGGATCCTAAGGCTCATGTTGTTCACTTTGATCGAATTTGCCAAACAATCAAGATGAATGAGATTCCAAGTGATGTAATCAAATTGAGGTTATTCCCTTTTTCTTTGAGAGACCAAGCATTGAGTTGGCTAAATTCCTTCTCGGACAACCACTTCATAACTTGGGAGCAACTTTACAAGGCCTTCATGCAAGAATATTGTCCTCCTTCCAAGACCGCCAAATTGAAGAAACAAATTCAAAACTTTCAACAATTTGGCAATGAAATTTTGTATGAAGCTTGGAAAAGATTTAAAGAGTTGAGGATACAATGTCCAAAGAATTTGCTAGCTCCGGGGGACTTTATCTTATCCCTTTATGAGGGATTATTGGATAGCTAAAAAACCATTATCGGCACATCTTCATTTGGAAGCATTTTTATTGATATAGGCTCGAATTATGAGGAGCAATTGATTGAGAGGATCACTTCCAACACAGCTTATTGGTACAATGAAAGAAGTGACCCACCCAAGAAAGAGAAACCTTCTGGGATGTTTGAGGTTGCTGAAAAGATGGCTATGTAAGCTCAATTGGATTCAATCCAACACATGCTAAAGCAAATGATGCAAAGTCCAAACAAAGTGTGCAAGCGGTGACTCAACCTCCACCTCAAGCGCCCTATATGTTTACTCCTTACTCCTTGCCACAAGCTACTTGTAATTCACCCGGTTCTCAAAGTATGGCAATGGTAGCTTGTTGTGCCATATGTGGTGGAACCCATGCTTCCCAAGCTTGTCAATCGTTGGATCCTAGTGGCCAAGGCTCTTCATCTAATATGGAGCAAGTGGATTTGATTGGGTACTCTAGACCCCAAGGGCAAGGCTATGGAAATTATGCCCAACAATAAAGGAATCAATTTGGCTCCTCATGGAACAATCAAGGAGTACAAGGAAGGAATCCATATCCGGGTTTCCAAGGAAATCAAGGAAATAGAGGTGAAAACCAAGGGTATCAACAATGGAGAGGTAATCAAGGACAAGGGCAATACAATCAAGGGAATAATCAAAATTAACAAGGATCTTCTCGGTCTTCTCAAGATGTGGACATGAAGACTTTTATGAATATGATGATGTCCCAAATGAGAAAATTACAATCTCAAGTGGAGAGTCTTCAAGCCCAACATCAAGAGGGAGGCACTCAAGGGTCTCCACAAGTATCATCTTCTAGTGGTAGGCTTCCGACTAACACCGAGAATCCTAGAAATCATATCAATGCCGTCACCACTAGAAGTGGAAAGTCTTTGAAGGATCTACCTTTCCCTTCCAATGATCGTACACTTGAAAATGATATTGAGAAAGATGAAGATGGGCATGGGAAAATTGAGAAAGAAATTGAAAAAAAATACTTGAAAATGAGAATGAAGATGAGCCCCCAACCCAAAGAAGCAATATAAAAGGGAAGGAGCCTATGCAAGAAGAAAGCAACCTAAGCAAGAAGAATGTGAACAAGGGCAAACAAATAGATGACTCGGTGATTCCTTGCAATTTGTTGCCATTTCCACAAAGGTTGTGGAAATCAAGAGAAACTGAGAGTGAAAACAAATTTAAAATGATGCTTGACAAGTTAGAGATTTCTATGCCCTTTGTAGATGTCGTTACTCAAATACCTTCATACAAAAAATTATTGAAGGATATTTTGAGTAATAAGAAGAGGTTAGAGAAGAGTGCGGTGGTGGACCTTAGTGAAGGAGCTTTAACTTGTGTCGTGCTCCAAAAGAACTTGCCTCCCAAGTTGAAATATACGGGAAGTTTTTCTATCCCTTGCATTGTTGGAGGATTTGTTATGAGTCGTGATCTATGTGATCTTGGGGCTAGTGTAAGCCTCATGCCTTACTCTCTTGGCAAGAGGCTCAATCTTGGAGAGCCCAAGCCCACTACCATGACACTTCAAATGGCGAACCTTTCTATCAAACGCCCGACGGGTGTGCTTGGAGATATCCTGGTGATGATTGACAAATACTATATCCTGGGAGATTGTGTAATTCTTGATATAGAGGAGGATGCCAAGGTTCCAATAATCCTTGGTAGGCCATTTCTAGCCACTGTCGGGGCAATTATTGATGTCAAGAGAGGGAAGCTTGTTATGGAGGTGGCTGAGCACAAAATTGAATTTTACATATTCAAGATGGCCAAGCACCAACCATCCTACATTGATGAGTGTAACATGGTAGAGGTCATGGAGGAATGTGTTGGAGAAGTGCGGAGAAACAAACTTGAAGAAATGCAAGAAACCTTTGCTACTCTTGACCTTCTTGGAGATGAGCATGCTCCGAAGGTATAACTCAAACCCTTACCTCCCAATCTCCGGTATGCTTTTCTTGGCTCAAATTTTACTTACCCAGTGATTATTAATTCTTCTTTGCACAATGATGAAATGGATAAATTGCTTAATGTGCTTAGAAAGCATAGAAGGGTGATAGGATATACCATTGGGGATTCGATTGACATTGATCCTAAGTATTGCATGCATAGGATCTATTTAGAAGATAATGCCAAACACATTGTGGAGCCTCTTAGGAGGTTAAATTAGGGCTAAGCGCCGAACGGGTTCAGATATTAGAACCGCCCACCTGTTCGGATTTCGGATTACCCTATATTATACTATATTCATTTACTTTGAAAAGATTAACACGTCGAATTATAGGTTCTCGGATTATGGTCGGGTTAGATCGGATTGCGCGTTTGGTCGGATTCAAAAATATAAATAAAAATCATAAACAAAGTACTTAATAAGGCAAAATTTAAACTGTTAACACTTCACAGTTTACAACTTTACAGTTCATATTTCGAAACTTAAGTACTAACTAGTAAACTTAACAACTTAGAACTTAACTTAACATTTACAACTTAACTTAATACAAAAAATTGAATTACAAATTTACAAAATCATAGTCCACCAATGTCCAGTTCTGCAATTCATAGTTCACTGACCATTCAAAGTTACAAACTTAGAATTTTCATAATCATATTGAATCAGGCAATTAGCAACTAAGGTCTCAAGCACTCAATATTCAGTAATCACTAATCAGCATTCCTCATCTTCCTGGTAAAAGTGTAAACTTAACACAGTTAAATAAATGAAACCATGAAAAACACAACAGTTTAACACTTCACAGTTTGCACAGATAATTGAGTTAAGGCTCATATTGCTATTTTTCAGTCAAGCTAAGTTTAGGGGCAAATTGCAACTTAAGTTTTGGAACAAAACCCAAAACTCGAGCAACATACCAACCTAAAATCCTTTGATTCAGACAAATGTGGAAGCATCATCATATCCAAAAGAATAAACTGAATTAGTAAATGAGGAAGGGAGAATGATAATACCATATCAGATTACCATACCACATGCAGCAGGATTCAATAAATTAATCAAGGCAAAATGCTAAAGGCCATACTGAACTGATATTGTTATACCTGTTGTTGACTCAAAGCTTGAAGGAGCCAGTGATTCAAGGCAGTAACAAGCCAATGAAGCATTTGTCATCATGTTCTAAGTTCTAACATATTATAAGCAGTAAAGGAGATAACAGAATATCAAATTCAAACAGAATGAATGAACTAGAGCAATAGAACATTACTGCAATGGTTGGAAGGGAAGTTCCAGCACTGCCACTCCTAACTCCAGTTGGCAACTCTGCAAAAAAAAAAAAAAAAATTAAAGCACTAAAACAGAAAGTATTATTTAAGTATAAAAGATAAAATGAATAAAACATTAAAAAATGGTTTACCTTTTTCAAGCCTTTCACAGTCATCTATATTTTCCTCAATTTGTATTGGTTGATTTGGTAATCTCAACCAATTTTGTGTACAAACTAAGACTTCCACAATTCTAGGAGTTAAGGAACTCCTAAATGGATCTAACACTCCACCATATCATTAATAAATCAACAAATTAGAATACGCATAAATGACATAATAAATCACAAATTTAAAACTAGGGTTTGTGATTACAAAGTTTAAAACAGCTTCCACCATATAATATATTACAATATTATATTATATCACAACATAGACACACTATGTCAAAATATATCACAATATTTCACAATAAATCAGAAAAATAAAAACTAGGGTTTGCGATTACAAAGTTTAAAACTGCTTCCACTATAATATATCACAGAATATCACAACATAGACACACTATATCAAAATATTTCACAATAAATCAGAAAACTAAAAACTAGTGTTTGCGATTTACTTGGTTTCCCACAAATATTCCCCGGAGAACAAGGGCCTCTAAATCAGTAATCACCACTTGAGAAGGGTTTCCACCATTCTAAGTCGCCAACGGACATCGGAATGCCGGATAATCGGAGACGAGTAGACGACTGTTTCATCAGGTGAGAGTCCCAGTCTCTTAGAGAGTGAGACAATCAGAGAACTAGGGTTGAGCGTCGGACACTAGAAGCCTAGAAGACTAGAAGAGAGAACAGAGGAGTGGAGGTCTCTGGAAGAGGTCCAAGACGAGACGAGGAGTAGAGACTAGAGAGAATATGAGATGAGAGAATGAGAGATGGAGTGAACGACTGCGTAAATGAATGATTCTCTCATTCAAGATATATATATACAAGGATAAAACGACGTCGTATCATATGTAGCCAAACATAACCCTAATATATTTCAGATATTCGGGCGGGTCGGATATCAAAATATCCTACCCTACCCGAATACCCTTATCCGGCGTCATTTAGATCTACGGTTCGGATACGGCTTCTCGGGTACGGATCGGGTGGCTGTTGCGGATATCGGACCGGGCGGGTTATTCGGATTCCTTCGGGTTCACAGCCCTAGGTTAAATCCTAACTTGAAAGATGTGGTCAAGAAGGAAATTTTGAAGTTGCTTGAGGCCGACATTATATACCCTATTTCAGATAGCAAGTGGGTTAGCCCCATTCATGTTGTTCCAAAAAAGGGCAGTATAACAGTACTTAAAAATGAGAACAATGAATTAATCCCTACTAGACTTGTTAACGGGCACTGGATGTGCATTGATTATAGAAAATTGAACGAGTCTACTAGGAAGGATCCTATCCCCTCCCCTTCATTGACCAATTGCTTGGAAGAATGTCTAAGAATGAATATTTTTGCTTTTTAGATGGATTTTCAGGGTATTTTCATATTTCTATCCACCCCGATGACCAAGAGATAACCACGTTCACATGTCAATATGACACCTTTGCTTTCAAAAGGGTGTCATTTGGTTTGTGCAAGGCGTCGACCACTTTCCAAATATGCATGATAACTATTTTCCGTCTATGGAAAGTCATTCCCTCGAATCGTTTTCATTACCCATCTCCTAACCTACCCTTTTCGCTCCGCTTACCCCTAACCCTATTCTAGGGGTATTTTAGATGAATGTTTAACCAATCTTGATAAAGTTTTGTGAAGGTGCCAAGAACTCAGCCTTGTGCTCAATTGGGAGAAGTGTCATTTCATGGCAACTGAATGCATAGTTCTTGGGCACAAGGTATTGCTAGAGGAATTGAACTGGACCCGGCTAAGATTGAAGTGATATCAAAATTTCCACCGCTAACTACGGTGAAGGGAGTGAGGAGTTTCCTTGGCCATGCCGGATTCTATAGGAGATTCATAAAAGATTTACCAAGTTTGCAAAGCCTCTAACCTATTTACTCGCTAAAGATGTTGCTTTTAACTCTAATGAGTTTTGCCTTGTAGCTTTTGATAGGTTGAAGGAGGTCGTTTGTCGTGCTCCCATCATTCAACCCCCCGATTGGAATCTACCATTTGAGTTGATGTGTGATGAAAGTGATTATGCGGCCAGGGCGATGTTGTGTCAAAAGAGAGACCGGAGCTACCATGTGATCCACTATGCAAGCCACACGCTTGATGAAGCTCAAGTGAATTATGCAACAACCGAGAATGAGCTTCTAGCGGTGGTGTTTGCCATGGATAAATTCCGGTCCTATTTAATAGGGATCAAGGTGATAATGCATACTAACCATGCGACTTTGAGGTACTTGTTTCAAAAGAAGGATGCAAAGCCGAGGTTGATCCGTTGGGTTCTTCTTCTTCAAGAGTTTGATTTCAAAATAAGAGACAAGAAAGGCTCCGATAATGTTGTGGCGGGTCATCTTTCAAGACTTGAAGTCCACAAGGAAAATGAGTTGCCCATTGATGATTCATTCAAGGGAGAAACACTTTTCATTTTGAGTTAATTGGGAAAGGATTATGTGCAATGGTTTGCGGACATAGTGAATTATCTTATGAATGGGTACATTCCGAAGGATTTCAATTTCAACAAGAAGAAGAGATTTTGGCATGACGTGAGAGATTATTTTGGGATAAACCTCTATTGTTCAAGAGATGTGCCTATGGAATTGTGAGGAGATGCATACCGAAAGAAGAATTTGTAAGTGTTTTGAGCCATTGCCACTCTTTGTACTTGAAGAGTATAGCATGTTAACCGGATATTAAACTTTAAGGACGCTAAGTCCATGAGTGACTACGTGTTCGCGTAAGCTAGTGTAGTCTGTTGTATAGAAATTCTCGAAACAATTTGTGATAACTAGATCTATAATGGAATCTAAGCTGATAGCCTTAGCCATGTGTCGCGAAGAGGTTGAATGGCTACGTCATTTTTTGGAGAATATTCCTAGTTTGATTGCTTAGTTACAAGAATATTCCTAGTTGAGGAAAACTTGTACCTTCAATTTATGTGCTTTGCAATAGTCAAGCCAAATTGGTTAAGTACAAAGTTACATGTACATGGTAAGTCTAGACTTATAACTCATAGACATAATACCATTTAAACAAATTCTCATAACTGGTGATATCTCTATTGACTATGTGAGGTCAAAGGATAACACAGTGACCACTAACCAAAGGGTAAGCAAATGGTTGTTGAGAAATTGAAACGAGGAATGGGTCTAAAGCCCTTGGAATAAAGTTCTATAGTGGACACCCAACCTAGCTGGCACCTAGGTTCAATGGGACAACTAAATTATGGAGCGAAGCGTGTCACTGTGGGGTCTTAGACTCCCTACCACTCCTTGTTAGAACAGTGATTCCCGTATGAGGTTAGCACATTGATGCTTTAATGATTCGATTGTCGGATAACATGTGTGATTACGCGGGATACTAAAAAAAGAATCACCTATGTGAGAGAGAATCGCTTCAAATGAGAATTGAATAAGACTCAATTCTTTAGAAACTCTTTCAGAACCAGGAACAGTGACCCACGACCAAAACGGTCACAATCATGAGAGCAAAACAAAGGTTGGAAGGTTCATGTGTGGGATATGTCATCGTCTACACAAACGGCAGTTGGTTCAAAGACATCACATTCTACCGTACAACCAGTAGAGTAAACATATCTTCACAAGGCAAGGTTCAAAGGGTAACTACCTATCTATGCTATGTATGGATCGACCGTTAGAACACAATCGTGTCATTTTTTCAGTCACGAAAATCTATTTTCATTCATGTGGGGGAAATTTTAGCTAAAATAGCTATTTTGTGGTACAAATATTTGTGGGAGTCCACTTCCAATTTGGATCGGGTCATAGTGGATTCGGGTTCTTTGTAATGAGACGAAAAAATTAATATATTGTACGCTCAAAATGGGTAATAAGTGAATCAGAAATTGATTCTCAAAGTGAACCTATTTGAGAGAAGTAAAAAATTGAGTGCAAATTTTTGTAACACCCACATAACATCAATGTTCTTGTAAAAACTACTTGGGAGGTAGGCTTACGGTTTTCGCTAATAATGAAGCTTTAGTAGTGAAGAGGAAAACTCGTACCTCCAATTTGTGTGATTTACATCAGTCAAGACAAATTGATTAAGTACAAAGTTACATGTACATGGTAAGTCTATCTAGACTTATAAGTCGTAGACATAATACCATTTAAACAAATTCTCACAACTGGTGATATCTTTGTTGACTATGTGAGGTCAAAGGATAACATAGTGGCCACTAACCTAAGGGTAAGCAAATGGTTGTTGAGAAATTGAAACGAGGAATGAGTCTAAACCCCTTGGAATAAAGTTCTATAGTGGACACCCAACCTAGCTAGCACTGTGGGGGTCTTGGACTCCCTACCACTCCTCGTTAGAATAGTGACTCTTGTACAAGGTTAGCACATCGATGCTTAAATGATTCGAATGTCGGTTAACATGTGTGAGTATGCGAGATACTCGAAAAAGAATAACCTATGTGAGAGAGAAGTGATGGTCGCTTCAAAAGAGAATTGAATAGGACTCAATTCTTTAGAAACTCTTGCAGAACCAGGAACGGTGACTCACGACCAAAACGGGCACAACCATGAGAACAAAAGAAAGGTTGTAAGGTTCTTGTGTGTGATATGTCATCGTCTGATCTACACAAACGACAGTCAGTTCAAAGACATCGCGTTCTACCGTACAGCCGGTAGAGTAAACATATCTTCACAAGGCAAGGTTCAAAGCGTAACCACCTACCTATGCTAAGCAGGGATTGACCGTTTGAACATAGTCGTATTATTTTTTTAGTCACGAAAATCTATTTTCATTCATGTGGGGATTGCTGGAAATTTTAGCTAAAATGGCTATTTTGTGATACAAATATTTGTGGGGGTCCACTTTCGATTTGGGTCGGGTCAAAGTGGATTCATGTTCTTTGTAATGAGATGAAAAAATTAATATATTGTACGCTCAAAACGGGTAATAGGTGAATCAGAAAGTGATTCTCAAAGTGAACATATTTTAAAGAAGTCAAAAATTGAGTGCAAATTTTTGTAGCACTAACAGAAAAGTGCAAATGAATTTAGCACTTTAATGTGTTGATTAAAGCACGGTAACAATGCTATTTAGCACTTATAATTGTGCTTAATTAGGCACTTAATAGTGCCTTTACTGCACTTTGGCAGTAGCACCGGAAGGTGCTTAAGCTAGCACCTTTTGGAAGGTACCTGATTGTACCTTTCGAGAGGTGCAGTTTGGTGAAATTTTTCATGGTTTCCGGAAGATTGAATTTCGGATGTTACGGATTTCTTGGTCACTCAAATATTTTGAACACAGATCATTATAGTCGATACGAATTAATTCAAAATTATTTTCGTAATCGTTGATATTATTTCGATAATAAGTATTACCGTTTCAAACGTTATAGTCCAAATATTAATTGGATTTATTAAGTGTCATGAATGCTAGAAGCATCCCCAATATATTCCTAGTGTTAGGGTAGTGATTTTAACATTTAGATTAAGCTAAAAAAAAAAAAGATTTTCTCTCTATTAGCTTTGTCCTATCACATCCTGAAACTCTGTCCATTCTCTCAAAATTTAGTTTGTGTTCAAAGCATGTTGTTCTAGTTCGCCGAAGAGCTATAATTTGAGTGTTCGAACTATAGTTCCGTTGATTCATTTTATTCGGAGAGACCGACACTACAACACTCCTAACACCCTTGGGAGGTACGGAATCGGTTTTAGGAGAGAGTGTATACTCGACTTGAATCCTTCGTTTATTCTTCTCATTTTCCTTGGTATGTGAGATTAATTCTTAAATTCAAATCCCTTTATATATTTTCACATATATATTGTTTTTTATTTCAAATCAAATTGTAGAGGGATTAATTTTCTATATAATTAAATCCTTGTACTAGTAGTGTTGGGATATTTCGTGTGTGTGTCTATATATTATTTTTGTGTAAAATCGACTTATTCATTTAATAGAAGATTTAATGCGAGACGGTGGCTATGAAAGAGGGAAACCAGGCATACTTGCACCCTTGGGAACTTGCTTCTATGGAATCGACTATACATTTTGGAGCGCTTAATCTCTTTATATGGTATTTACTATTTATGATTTTAAAGAAAGTATTATATCGGAGGCAGGAGTAAAAAAAGAATAAAAAAAAAAAAGCAATACAATAGTTAAAAAAATTACGTCAGTGTTCTTGTAAAAAAATGCTTGGGAGGTGGGCTTACGATTTTCCCTAATAATGGAGCTTTATAAGTGAAAAATCGTTTGGAAAGCTAGGGCTTCTATTTTCAAACTTTGTTTATGAAGTAATGGTGTGGTAATTTTCTATAGCCACCACCCTGCCCTGCAACTTCCATGACCAATATCGCCACTGCCTGCCGCCCTCACCATGGCTACCCAAGCTTTGTAAGGTCTTCGTCGATCGGCGTCGCTAGCTTGTTTAATGGTTGTCCCAATCTGAACGAGGATCCCTACTCGTCTTCATCCGAGCTTTAATTTGTCCCAGACGACGGTGATGGCCTATCAAGGCAAGGAAAAATGACAGAAATGTGACAAAATATAGGGCACTTGACGAAAAAATGAACTTTTTGAAAAGATGACAAAATTAGGAAAAACAAGTTTGGTAAATGTGTGTGGCGTCAGAAACACATTTCCCAAACTCTGATGACTTTAATTTTTTTTCCTAAATACGAAGTTAAACGCATTTTAGAAATGCGAATGATGTATTTTATACATCAAACACATTTCTGAAATGCGTATGATCTTTATAAAAAAAAAAAAAAAATCCTGGCGTTGCCTTCTTCACGAAGGAGAAGGCGACCCAGTTGGGTTGCCTTCTCCTTCGCCAGAGAAGGCAACGCCATGAATTTTTTGTTATAAAGATCATACGCATTTCCGAAATGTGTTTAACTTCGTATTTAGAAAAAAAAAGTTAAAGTCATCCTAGTTTGGGAAATGCGTTTCTGACGCCACACACATTTCTCAAAAGTTCATATTTTTGTCAGCTGCCCTATATTTTGTCACATTTCTGTCATTTTCCTCAAGGCAACAGTAGTTGTAGAAAATGCGGTTGAGCTGCCATGGCAGCCAACAAAGAAAATTTTGAAAAGAAAAAGGAAAAAATGATACGGTAACCAATATGGTATTTAACCGGTTGTTAACAAGTAATAATAGGTCAAAATGGTTCAATTGCATTTTGTTTATTCTGTTTAAAAGTTTAATTGAAGCTTTTTGTAGTTTGGTGACTCAGTTACATTTTCATAAATAGTTTAAGGTCTATTTGATTCTTATCCCTTAATAATAAAAAAATAAAAACAAAATAGAGTGGAGAGTGTGTATAGTGGAATTCTGTAGAAAGATGTGCTCCAAAAACTCATGTGCAATTGGAATGAGGAAAAAAATAATGTTGGAGCACTTCTGACTGTGTTATGTTACAACCTAGTTGAGTTGTTTAAGTGAAGAGAGTAGTTGAAAAATGGAAGGATATTATATTGTATTGTATGGCCGGGTTGGTTGGTATCAGGAACCGATTCATTTTCTTCCATATTTCATCGATCTACCAAGGCTGACAAAAGAAAATGTTAATTTTTCTGGTGCGAATTTGTGTCACCTTCACAGCTTCACCTGGTTTGGCAGATGATATAGAGAATTGGAATCAATGGATTTTCCTCCTACGCTACTAAGTTGGTCCTTTGTCTAGTGAAGTGGCATTTGCCTAAGGGTAAGGGGGTTGGTTCTATCTTTATCTTTGCTGGTTATAAATTGACTTTCTCTTGGCCGACCTTATTCCAGTCAATGTTGGACTTGCAAGATGATGTGGAAATTTAAAAAGGAAAAAAGCATTGTTTATTTTGTTTGAAATTCACGTGGCTAGCAAACTTGATAAAGCATTGTTTTTTAAAAAAATTTATTAGCTATTTTATTATTATATTTATAATATAATTTAAAAATATGACAACTTTTGAAAGTGACAGAATATTGTAACGATGTAGGAAAAATAATGGAGAAATTACAAATTTATTGATATGAAATTGAGACCCATTTTGAAAAGTGGGAGAGTTGCACAAATAAGGATAAGACTTATATTCTTGCAAAACGTACTCAAAAGCAATATTGTTGTTTGAGGTTAGATTTTGTAGCAGTTGTAGTAACCATGCCTTTCAAATCATACTTGATATATAGGCTTTATGTATTTGTTTTTTGTAGGAATGTAAGTAGGTGGTATTTCATGTCAAGCATAAGCAAACAGGTAGAGATATGTAATAAAATTAGAAATATAACTCCGTATATGTATTATATTATCCAGGATTGTATTGTATTGAGGAAACGGTTCAATTACACGGGCAGCAGTGCAGCACTAGCATTGATGGGAGAAGAAATCTTTGGTGTGTAGTGGTGGGTAAATTTTAGAAATCTAAGAAAAGTTACTACAGTAAAAACAACCCCACCCCTTGTTCAGTAGTAGAATTTTTCATTGCCTTGTAATTCTAAGCAGTAACCTGCGGTGTGTATGTTTCATTGTTTGGCAGGGCAGGTTGAATCAAGAAATGCATGCCCCAAGCTTTAGCAAAGCAATTGCTTCTTCTCCTGCCTCTCACCCACCCTCTCATCTCATTTCCTTTCTTCATCATGCACTACCCGCGCGAGGATCACTCATGCAACAGAATGTCAAAATGATTGCAGTTTCTGTTGATTCTTTTTGTGGGCAGGCAGGCAGGCAGCCAAGCTCCTGCTATTACAATGGTTGCACTTTTCTGTTGATCATCATTCATAAATGCTTTCCCTTCTTTCCTGCATTTAGAACAAGAAAAATCTAAGAATAAAGCAGTTAATAAACTTACTGCTGCTAAAGTAATCGAACAAAATGTTAAAAGGACTACCAATTTTCTTCTTGTGATACTAACTGCTTTTTCCTACTGTCATCCTCAATCAATATTTATAACATACTCTCTGACTACTTTGATTATTGTCTGCTCCCATTTGTGAAGGTGAGAACTCAACTAAAAAGGAAAAAGTTGCATCCATTATACCTTTGTGGACTTAAAAAATTCAAATTACAGGCACAGAATAAAGATGAAAAGTGGAATAAGAAACTTGGGGAGGTAAAAGAAGGGTGGCAATCAATCCCTATAGAATAAAATTTGGCAAGGATTTAAGATACAAGTGGGAGATCATGAATAAATAAAGGGTCAATTGAAGATAAAGAAACAGGTGTTGCACAAAACCCTTGCAAAGCTTTTCATGAAGCAAAAAAAAAATTTGGATAATGAGAATAACCTTGGCATTTCCTAAAGATGGCGCACATCCACAGGACTGCAGGAGAAACTGGCATTTACTAAATTCCATGGTGCCACAAATAAACATCTCTGAATTCTTGGAATGTTGCTTTTCTCTTCAACTTCCTTACATTCAACACTATTTCTACATATACCTTGTAAATTCATTACAGGACATGCAAAATTAGGAAAATGTCCTGAGAAATGCAGGCAGGCTGTATTTTTATTTGTTTAAATTTTTTGGGAAAGGGTGGAAGATAGGAAAGCAATCAACTGCAACATCAGAATAGCTCATTTTTTAAGCATGAGGTTTAGTACTCTGTTCTTTTATTAAGCACAAAGAAAATTCCAAGGTTCATTTGAAGTTTTAGTCTCTTTATTCACACATTAAAAAAAAAACAGTAATAAACAAACAAGAAAAGATTTGTCCCAAATTGTTCCAAAAATTATTAATATATGGTAGAGAGTTGGTGGTAGATAGTGTTTGCTCTGAAAGCAGGAAGAAAAGGAATAAAATTCTGAAAGGTACATAAATATGTAAGTTTAAACAAACATAAATTGAAAAAATGGAAAACTATAGTTCTACATGAAAAAATATCCTTAATTAAGCATCAAAAGATCTAGCTATGTACATGTGTAAGAAATACATGAGAAATAGGTGAAATTATCTTTTGCTTGTGTCAGTCGGTGCATCAGATATAGAGAAAGCAGTGAGTGGAGTCTCACTGTCAGTGCATTAGATGAAGCAATGACGGTGAGATTTGAGTGGTTAAGACCACTTCACTAACCCTCATCCTCCGATTGAAATTTCTGCGATTAGAGTGGTGGACCACTACAACCTCCACCACAACCACAATTCATCCAAACAGTCTTTTGAAGAGCAATTGCTCTCCCAAATATACCCGAAATTGGCAAACCTCTTACAGAATGAATTTCACAATGAAATAAAATACTCCGAACTAATGTCATTCTCTTCAAATGAATTTTAAAATCAATTACAAATCCTAACCAATATTCTACATCGCTTAACTCTAGCATACAGAAGTGGGCAAGTGGCTTAAATACTTAATACCCATGTACTCTATTTGAATCATTAATTTAATAAATTTATCAAGTTAATCCTTGCATTCTTAAAAAAGGTGACAATCAAGGACAATTGTAAAGTTTCAAAGAAAAAAAAAAAAGGACAGTAAAGTCTGTCAGTTCACTCAGTTGTTTGCTTATGTAGTTATGTGTCACTGACACAGTTGACTAACTTAGCCACCACATCATTTTTCAATTAAAAGAAAACTAAGAAACAAAAAAAAAAAAAAAAAAAAAAAACTATAAGAGGCCACCCATTGGTTCTACAGTTCTACTTCATCAGTTTCAAAGACTCCTGTGACTACCCACTGCTGAATCCTTGATTGAGAACTATTAATGCAATTAGTCAAACTGTACCTAACAAGCAATTTTGCATGCATCACTACTCAAGACATTAGTTATAGGAGCTCCATTAATCACTCTAGAGCAACTTTGTGTAGCTGCTATCCAATCCAAGGGGCATGCCTCACACGGTTTTTTTTTTTTTTTTTTTTTAATTCAATTGAGAGGTTAGCTAACCACATTAGTGACACATAAGCAGACATAATGGTGTCAACCAACTAAGTCTATTATTGTTTGTAATGGTACAAGGATTAAAGTGACCAATTTAGACTAAAAGGAACTTTGTCCAGAAAAAAAAGTATAGGCATTGATCGCAAACTTGAACCTATAAAATTATAAGAATGAAGATAGATTCCTATCAACTGTGATCATTTCACTTTTTATGCTCTCCACTGACATTCATTTTGGAAATAACTACAACACAGATCAATGCTCAATTAGTAATTAAAAATTGTAAGACTCTTGAAAGTAGAGCCACATGTCAGGCAGAAAAGAAAATTGGAACCTGTGGCAGAAGAAACAAATCATAAAGCCTCCTTGATATTAAAGGTTCTTGAAATTTCCCTGGCATGATCATATTCATTGAGTTCAACCAGCATCTTTTTTAGTCTACGAGCAAGTTTTCCAGTCTCTAACTCTGCTCCAGTTGATAAATGCTTCTTCTCCAACATTCTACTTAGTGCTAACAAATAATCAACCAGTGGTTGCAACTTTGGACTACACACAAGTAAACAACAAAGAAAGCAGTCAGTATCACAAATTTATGCAAGACAGGCACAAGAACATTATTCCACAAGACAGGCATTGCAAGAACAAAAGTGCAAATGAAACATGACATTTGAATACATATAAAACAAGAAGAAAATTAAGATGAAGAAATTGGAACTATATAAATAGGCAATACCTGTGATTGCCAATGACACTTGGACCAGCCCAGACACCATACAATGAAGCAACAATCCTCTCAGTTCTTGTAATTGCATCATCAATGTCTGATTGAATGTTCCGAAGGTGTGGAAGAATCTTTCCGCTTAAGAGTTCATCAAGAGCAAGCTTCTCCAAGACAGGCATTGCAAGAACATTATTCCACAAGCATATATTTCTCATTAAACGAACAGACATGCCGAACCTATATGCTGCAATACGAGCTGCATTTGGTACAGCCTTCATTAGAATTGAATCCCACTTGGGAACCTGTAAAAGTATGTATAAAATCAGATAGAACCATTCACCGTTAACTAGCATGTCAAGAAATATTTCAAGAGAATAAAAAGATACCACCAACTTAGCCACAGCATCAGCAAGACGGTTACGCAAAACAGCTACCAAATCACCAAGAGCCGAACTAGACAAGGGGACATATCTAAACACCAAGTTAATGGCAGAGACAGCATATTTTGTTTCTCGAGTGCTAAGCATGTCCCAACAGTGTGCTAAATGATTGTGAAGGATAGGAATTGCAAGCTTTTCAACAAGCTGAGGAATGAGGTTGGCATCAGCATCATCAGAGCTAAATTCACTATCATGTTCAGGAAGTCCATAATTGAAGAGTAAAGAATGCCTGGAGACAAATAAAAAGAATGATATGCTAAATACACTGTACTGTTGAAGGTCAAATATTTAATTAACACTCTCTTCCCTGGCTAGGAATTGCTACAATAATTACTGTAACCCCACAAAAGCTATAAATCAATAGATACATCGACAATTCAATCACCACATAATATATCTAGCAGAATATCTTCAATGCGAGCAAACTTCAACGAAAAGTTATAAGAAATTGTGACCCTGATGTAACTAGTAATAAGAAAGCATTGCTAGTTTTCATAATTAATTTTTAGGGCAGACATTTTGTCCATTTTATAATTACTACATAAAAAAGCTTTGGTAAAGATCATAAATCTCTGCTATTAGAAATAAAGTATATAAAATTAAATGATCATTATTCTTTTTCCAACCTGTTGATTACACCTATTGATCCTACTTCCAACATGCCTTGTGCTGTATAGTTTAAGTTGCATAACAAGTTTTATACTAGAAAGACCACCTGAAAAAGGCTTCAGTATAATTAACTACCATGAGTTGAGAAGGCATACCATTTCATATCCATAAAATCTGCATCTTTATGCAATGGATCCCATTTCAAAAGCTCCAATCTGACATAGGGAGAGAGAATAGCAGGAATGCTTAGAGACATATAAGCATCACGATAACTTGAAGAATAACCTTTCTTCCATCTCTCAAACTTGTCAACAACCACTGCTAGTTGAGAGTATTCATCATTTGTGTCACTGAATATCTCTTCAGCAACCTGAAGCAATTGATCACGGTTTGATCTGTAGGCTGTACTCTCACTGTCACTTTCATCAGTGCTTGATTCACCTTCTACCCGCTGATAGGAACTGTCATTTTCGATGGTTGACATTCTTTTAGTATCAGATTTTGCTCTCCTATGTTCTCGAGCCTTTTCTCTCCTTGCCATATCCATTCGCTTTTGTTGATTCAAATCTCTACCAAATTCATCTAGCTTTACAGGTAAGTCCCTTAGCCTTCTTGCCTCAGCAGCAGCTCTTAAAGCAGCTTCTTTTGCAGCAACTATTGTTGCCACACTGCTACCACGTTCACTAAAAACTTGCTTTGCAGCACTGATAGCATCTTCTAGTTCTCTCATTTCATCTTCATTATTGGCAACCCTTCTTTCTAAAATGGCTTCTGCTCGTGCTTTATGAAGCTTCTGCATCTGGTCTTCTAGTTCCTCTATGTAAGGAGCTTTCTCCTGCAGTGAATAAGAATTTAAAAATGTAATTTGGCTTTGCTATAAAACTAATGAGACTAAAAGTTATCAAAATGGACTACTGGTTATCATGTGATTGCATCATCCATCCTTAATTTAAATTTTAAGGATCACTTATTCATTTTATTTGGTTTCAAACCTTAATCACTCAAGTTAACTACAACTTTAATGAAACTATCAATTTGCATCATTTGAATCATTAATGACCTAATTTCCTACCTTTTGAAGTACACTGGGCGATTTACCAACTCTACTCAACCAAGCCTTAACCCCAATCAAATTAGTGTAAGGAAGGTACATGGACTATAATCCTATACTCAGTTCCATACTTCCATGCAACACTAGACAACAATCCAGGGTGATTCTCCACCAATACAAATTCAATACTTCTTGGTTTCTTGGGTAATTTACAAAAAAAAACAAAAAAACAAAAAAACAAAAAAAAAAGAGAACATGAAAGAAATATGAGATAAATGTGTGTGTGTGTGTTACTTAATAAAAAATGTAAGAACAATAGTACAATTCAAGAAAATAGCATTAAAATACAGAAATTTGCAAGTCAAAAATTATATACACCATACCTGCAGAAATGAACATATAACAGAAACAAAGTCGCGAAGGTTTTGCATAAAGATGTACTTTTCACCAGCAGCAGCTAAAGAATTTTCCAAAGTAGTCACATTTGACAATGAAGAATGCAAATTTTCTTCAGTCTTGGACAAGGATGCCACAGTCCGGGCATGAGATTCCTGACCAAGGAAAAATGAAATGCAAAGGTGATTAAGATATTAAAATATGCAAAAGTGGTAATGTATACTAATTACTATCAACTTCTCCACAAGGGCAATTGTAGTAACAAGTTAATCAAATGTCATAAGGAATCATTTAAGCACACTGGTAGTAAGATGATTACAGTCTACAATATGTACATAAAAATATGCATAAATCTTTCTCTTTGAGCAATTCATGATAATCATCCACTAAAAGCAGTGCACATGACAAATGAATATGAAGCAGCTATCTCTAGAGGAAATGGTTACATGTAGTTTCCGATCATGACAGTAATTATGATCATAAAACTCATTTCAAGCTCGAAAGTATAATGGCAGGGAACTTCTAAACAATGTCCAAAGTTTACGACAAATTTTGTGCGTTTAGTAACTGGAGAAATGAGTCATATTTCAAGAAAAATAGAAAATTGGAAAACAGAAAAATGTTTTGTTGTGAATCCCCTATCATATAGTTTTTCTCTTTAAAATTAACAGTAGGCAGTTAGCAGTTTACACAATGTATTGTTCAAAACATGACAAAGCTTTAGGGCTTAAAGCCATATTAAGATTATTCTTACAATGCTAGTGTGTTTCTTAAGGAAATATACCATAATTTATCATAACCAGATCTAAATTCAGTGCTTATATAAATTAATATTCACTTAAAGGCAGGAACAATTTGTCTCAAGATATATACTTAAGAATAGGAGATCAAAATGATTCATGTGAGTGCAAAATTATACCTTAAGCCTACACACATTCTCATGCAAAGCTTTCTTGGCAAGCTCAGCTTGCTGTGAAATTGAGATAGCATTTGAACCAGGCCAGCCCCCAGCTGCTCCTGTAATAGGACTAACAACAGGAGCAACAACTGTCTGAGCGGAGGAATATACACTAGCTCCTGCAATTGGATATCCAAACTTTGTGTGCTGAACACTCTGAACCACAGGGATACTGTTGACACCATTACCACTACTACTCACTCCTCTACTAGAACCATCATCCATCCTCTTTCCCAGGCCCTTCCTCACCTGCTCTTCTTCCCAAATTTTATCCTCTTCATCCTCACTATACACACTATCATCTCCAACATCCTTCTGCCCGGACTTATCCTCATAATCTTCAAAGACTCCCCTCTTTCCACTATCAATTTTTTCCCCCAAAAAACCAATTCTCCCTTGAAACTCCGGCTCCTCATCACTCAAACCATCAGCTTCCCCATGATTACTTCCTCCATCTAATGCAATATAGTCAGGGGCAGCTGCCCGAGCTTGCCTGAGTCTCTCCCGCTTCGCTCTTATGGCATCTATCATTGCCTGGTCTGGTATCTCTGGCCCAATATCATCAGTTGCCCTCAAGACCTTCCCCAACCCCATTGAATTGAGCCGGTTCACAGTATCCTCTCTATCTATTCCCACAGACCCACCCTGTCTATCAACCCTCGCTTCATCATCTTCACTATCACGTCCCTTTTCCATCTCTGGGTCTACAGAAGCCGCTGGTTTAACAAGCCCCTTCAATACAATTACAGGCTCCATTGACTCAGGTTTTGGTTTTGGTTTCGGCTGAGTAGGGCGGGAACCAGCTAGGGTTTTGGTGTTCTTCTGGAGCTCAAGGAGAGCTTCTTTGGTGTAGGTACCAGCTTGGGGCTGCACATTGGAGGGGAGAGAAGGCGCTAGGGCACTTCTCCCTTTTATTACTGAGGACAGCTTGTGAGAAGACGATGGCCTGGCGAGCCTAGAGCTCGAGGAGGAGGGTCTAGAAGGGCGAGTGAAAGGCGAATCTTCGGACTCTTCGTCATCTGCAAAGCTAAGGAGGCTCTTGGGAGCTAGCGTTGAAGATTTTTTCGGCTTGCCGGAACTGGCGACGGGTTTGGCTTGGGATTGTGTGGAGTTGCCATTAGGTGCGATGACCGCCGGCGTTTCATCTCCGTCATCGTCGTCTCCGCCGCGGCGTCGAAAATTTCTGGCTTTTCCGCTCATGTCTCTGTGGTGCCCTTTTTCGGTGGCTGTATTCTCGTCAGGCTACTCCAGCCTCTAGGGTCAAAGATGAGAGAAGAAGAAGAACAACAACGGGAATCCAAAATTCTGTCGAGAAATGCCTATTGAGCAATTGGGCTCTTTTTATTTATATCGACGGGAGTCCCAAATTGGGCCGAGAGTTGCGTATTGGGCTTTTAAAAAATCTAGCCATTTAGGTACCAATAATAAATAAATAAATAAGTATTTCATAACCAGTTGTTATATCGTGGACCATGGTCACAAAATGACGTCGTTTCAATAAGTGGGATAAATGGTTTTCGTAAATCTCCGTAATTGATACTACAGTTCATCTCAAATGATACTACAATTGTGTTGAACTAATACTGCAGTTGTGTTGAAAGGAAACTGCAGTTGCGCGGAACGGATGTCGTTTTATTCGTCTAGAACTGCAGTTTTGTTGAACTGATACGCAGTTGTGTTGAACTGATACTGCATTTGTGTTGAACTGATACTACAGTTGTGTTGAACTGATACTGCAGTTGCGCGGAATGGATGTCGTTTCATCCGTCTGGAATTGCAGTTGTGTTGAATTGATACTACAGTTGTGTTGAAAGAAAACTGCAGTTGCGCGGAACGGAGGTCGTTTCATCCGTCTGTTTTCATTAATCAAAACGCTGTCGTTTTGGTACGCGGTCCACGGTAAAATTTCCGTTTCATAACACTTTTATTTAGATATGATCACAACTCGATTTTGATATTGAACTACTGATTCCCATGTCTTAATTACAAGAAGCCAAGGTTGAAACCTTTAACAGTATGTTTGGTCTATAGAATAACATTCATGGAAATAGATATATTTCATTATTGGGAATAACATTGCTAGAAATGAACTATTTTCTTTGTAAGGGGAACAATCATTTCTAGGGGACCCCTGATATTAGCTTTATTTTTTTTTTGGTGAGACTGATATTAACTTTATGAGTAATGAGGAATAGATTCTTTTTGTAATTCTAAAAATACTTTTTTTTCACACAAGTTTATATATATATATATATATATATATATATATATATATATATATATATATATATATATATATATATGGCATTCTTGTGACTATTTTGTAGTATAAATATTTGTGTGGTCCACTTTTGATTTAGGTTGAGTCAAAGTGATTTAGCCAGAACTGCCGTGGTAGCTCTCAATTAAAAATATAATAATCGTTCGTTTGTATGGATAAAATATGCGCGTGTATGAAGATGTAGTATATGCGCGTGTCTATAAATCAAAATAATAAATATATATGTGTGTGTTCGTGTTTCCAAGAACTCACATTTTATTCATATTTTTTAATGTTTTTTTTTTTGCTACAACAAATTTCATAAATTAAATCTTAACGATAAACATTAATTACATCAACGTAACTACGTGGTTTAACTACCAAATCAAATTAAAATGGACATTCATCTTCCTCTACATTAGCTTTACCGGCACATGCATTTCCCTAAGCCTGGACGCCTGGTTGCATAACACGCCCACGCCCACGCCTACCACTTTGTCCCACACGCCCCCGTTGTTGCTCCCTATTGCGACGACGACCTTGAATCGGTTCATCTGGGTTATGGGCATTGTCAAGCATCTCATCAGGGACACGCGCTATATATGCGAACGGGGTCGATTGTATCAAGTCAAAAGCCTATTCGGTCATATCCACAACGGTTTCATTATTTTCACCATCATCAATTGAGCGCTTCCTAGTAAGATCCAGGCTCCGCAACCCATATATCTACGCCATAAAAAATATATAACACATCAAAATCGTAACATAATAATCTTATAAACGTATGAATGTTTAGAAACAACATATACTAACCAATTCAGTATATGCGGCGGACGGTAGCTGATAACCCTCACGTACAGTATAGGCAGGATTACCAATCATGCGGCGCCGACACTGGTGGTACCACCTCTCGTAGGCATCGCTTACAGTACGTTGACCCTCGGGCACTTGCATTTGGATGACACGGTTTAGTGCATCATACCATTGCATCACATAATCCATATGTTTATCTAGCCAATTTGGAATATATCTCCCTGACTGTCCGTCCAAATCGTGCTAGTCCTTACGGAATTGCACTGGACGAGGTACGTCTTGAAACCCATGAAATTGTCTGCAAAAGCGGTCAGGGAAATAATGCTCAACGATATTAAAAAATATGAGCGGTACTTCTGCAGTCCATATTTGTTCACTTACCTTGCAAAAGTCGAGCAAAATTGGCATAACTTCGTTGTACGTGGTGAACACAAACTGCAAAGAAATAATATATATATATATATATATATATATATATATATATATATATATATATATATATGTATATATATATATATATATATATATATATATATATATATATATATATATATATATATAGTTAATTCTAGCAAAGGTCCTTCGACTATAATGATTTTCCACATTTAGTCCTCGTCTTTTAATTTGGACAAATTTGACACTTGACTATCAAAATCTTTTCACTATTGGTCCTTCCGTCACCTCAACGTTATTTAGGCATTAATGTTAGGGGTAAAATCGTCCTTTTATTCTTGGTTGTCTTCTCAGGCCATTCTAAGAGAGAAGGCGGAGGGATGAGGTGTTGGGTCTCCGAAAATGGTGGTGAACGACGCTGCTTCCCGCCGTTGGATCGGCCGACTCCTTTTCCGGCGACCTCCCTCCCTCTCCATTCGACGCCTCTCTTTCTCTGTCTCTCTCTCTTGTTTGGCTGCAGATGATTGGAAATGAAGGCAGTTGCTAGGGTTATGGCTAATTAAAAATGGAGAACATGAAGCCTTTAAGAGAAGAAAAATGGCGAGATCTAAGAGAAGAAAAGTCGCCAGATCTTGTTCTCATTTGGCGGCTGGGTCGTGGAATTTGAGCCGGGAGTAGGGGATTAAACTTCTAGCGAGCAGATTTCGAGACGAGTGCCTTTACGGCAAGTATGCCTTCGTCAACCCTTTTAACTCTGTATTTGAAGTTGCAACAATTCTTACTTGATTGTGTGCTGTGATTTGTCAGTGTAGGGTGGCAACCTCACTTTTAAAGTAAAAACTTGATGACAATGAGATGCTTATGTTATTTTCCTCTGGCATGTGTGCCAAGAAATATTTTAAACTCTCTAATTTAGCTATTACATCTCTAACAAAATTTATGGTTTTTATCATATGAATGTTGTTTGCCTCAGTTCATCTCCCTAATATGACACTTGATTGCAGTCCAACAGATTTATCAGTTAGTAGAATTGACTGCCAGCCTAGTGGTGAACTGCATTGCTCTTCTGAGAACACTAAGACTTTGCCCCATGAAGTCAGGATCACAAGTGAACTTCCTAACCAAGCAATTTTACAACCTTTGAATCTGACCTCTATTCTACAAGGACCTAACGATATGCGAATGCATCATGCGCATTTTATGCCTTCCTTGAATTCACCTATTCGTATGATAGTTAATCCTCTCTCAAAGGAATTGGAAAGGATACACAAAGAAATAGAACAAGCAGTAAAGTCCCATGAAGATTGGGTAATGTCCAGTTTTCCTTCTTTTTGCTCTGATTATCCAGGAAACTCCAACTAGATTCAATTTAAGGCTTGGTTGATCAGTATTTATTCTCTTAATCTCTTCCTTGCTTTTCCCTTCGTATTTTAACACTATATTTCATCTTTGAACAGAAATTGCAGCAGAGATCTGATTGTGAAAAGGAAATAAAGGAAATGATTGAACGAATACGCAACAAATATGAACTTGAAGCGAATCAAAACAAAGGCATGAGAAGACAACCCAAACAATGAAATGACGATTTTACCCCTAAAATTAACGCCTAAATAACACTGAGGTGACGGAAGGACCAATGGTGGAAAGATTTTGATAGTCAAGTGTCAAATTTGTCCAAATTAAAAGACAAGGACTAAATGTGGAAAATCACTATAGTCGAAGGATCTTTGCTAGAATTAACTATATATATATATATATATATATATATATATATATATATATATATATATATATATATATATATATATATATATATATATATATATATCACAATTTTATAATGATATTTGTTATGTAATCTAAAATCGTAATATAATTTCATAGTATAAATTAAACGTTATAGAAACTCACGTTGCGTTCGTACGTACGATCTAATTGGTCTCGATATGCTCGGACAACGTGTGCGGTCACATTGGTATAGCCATGTGAAGACACCCACCTACAGTTGCAAATACAAACTTAAGTTAAGGAAACACTAGATTATCAAATATAAATCGATTAACGTATTTAATACAACTAACCTCGCGCCGAGCGCAGATCACCCAACTACTCCATAGGTAAAACACCTTGTGGCTTAACCATGGGCAACCGGTCCCACGCCCATAACTGCAATAGAACCATGTAGTCGCATACCGTTGTAGTGTTGTAGTTAGAACCTTGGCATAGCGCCTTGTACAAATACGCTAGTACTGCCGAACCCCAACTATATTGACCACACAATTCAAAATCACTTATCATATGTAAGAAAAAACACTTCACATCTCTTTTAGTTGTCTCGGAGAAAAAAAAATCCTCCTAATAAATGAAAAATAAACCGTCGCGTTGCTAATTCAACCTCGAAATTTGTGCTCTTGTCGATTAATTCTCGGACTTCAGGTATAATGATGAGTATAATTGTGAGTGTAAAAAGAGAGTGTAAAATGTCGTTCCGCTGAGGATTGGGGATATGGCACGTAGTTGTGTGAACTAACGAATTTCTAGGCACTAGAGTATTGAATCTACTAGAATCCAAGTAAATAATAACTGAGATGGAGAAATAATAGGAAAACAGATTAACTAATGAATAAACTGTATGGTAAAGAAATGGGTCAGACTAGGGGTATTGCAATCTTGATGTTCTAACAAACTCATAATTAGGAAAGGAAGAATTAACCTAGGGATTTATGAGCAATGCACACAAGAATTCAATTCAGCTACTTTCATAATCAATAAACGGAATTAGGCTACGATTGCCCGACTTTCGTGATGCATCAATCATAGTCTTAAGCACCTAAGCATTGTAAGCCCCCAAATTACCCTTATTCTCATAGTAGGAAAAATTAGGTTGAAATTGGTAAGTCTCGAGTTCTTCACCCAACTTTCGTTGTAATGAATCCCTTTCCTAAACTAGCAATCAATTGTGGCCATCAATTAATAACATGTAGAAATTAATCCCCAATAATTCAACATAAACCCTAGGTAAATAATTCAATCCCTTTATGCAATAATCACAAATTGAACATCAAGACTAGCAATAGATCCCTAATCTAAACCCATAAACGAACTACTCACTCATTATTAATGTAAGCAAACAAAGCAAGAATTAACTATTGAAATCATAGCAATAAATATGAGAAATTAAAGAATTAAAAGGAAGAACTTTACTAACAATTTCGAAGAGTAAATCCAATCCAAACCAAGATTCCAAGCTTGCAAACGTATTCAAGTATGTAATCTGAGCTATTCTATGCTATGGAAAACTCTGAAGAGAAGGAAAATTGTACTGAACTAAACTAGGGCTCGGAATCCCCCAAAAAGACAGCACATCGCGTCATTAAATACTGGACAGCAGGGGGTCACGGGAACCCTCACGACCGGGATCGAGGCCGTGAGGTGTAGTGACTCATTGCTGTCCGCGTTGGTGCCTCACGGGCAGCCTCACGGCCATGAGGTCGGCTGTGAGGTGCCTTCTCCGTTTGCATTCTGTCTTCTTTAGTGCTCCGCTGCTCCTTTCCGACCTTGGGTGGATTCTTATGCTTCGAAAGCAAATGTAATGCACAAACGAGTCTCAAATTCACCAAGGTAAGAAAATAAGCAACAAAACCAATTAAATTATGGGACAAACAATAGAATAAAATCAGATGTATCATATAACACTAGACAAAATTTTATTTCCTCTAATTGAAGCTAAATGTGGAGTAAAACCTAAAAACTGAGTACATAGGTTCTGCCAATACTGAGGTTCAGCCTGGTCGCTCCCGATTACAGCAAGACTTGTAACCTTCAAACCAAATAACACTTCAACGTCTTGAAGTGTTATGCCCACCTCGCCGAAGGGCATATGAAATGCATGGACCTTAGGACGCCACCGCTCTAAAAGAGCTTAAATAAATCCATGGTCCACTTGCATTGATGCAATTGTAGAAGCACCATAAAAGCCCGCATGTCGCAAGTATTGTATCACTCTGGGATGACGAGTCTGTCTGTTTCATGCACTCATATCATAACGAGCATATTGTACGACAGCATCAAAATCTACATCGCTCCATACTGCTCGCGATCTGTGGGTGCTTTGACACACTAACAACGATGGATCTATAAGTCCAGGATGAAATGCACGTCCTTCTCTTGCCATATCTCTAAGAAATTATTAAATAAAACAATTACAATATGTTACGAATATTATTTTTGTTAAGAATATTTTTTTAATATGCAAAATTATGTTATGAATATTTTTTTAGAACATCTACCACAACGGTTAAGGCGCCGTAGTAGTTTTATTTATTTTTTTTTATTAAAAAGCGACCACGACGCCAGAACTATCGTGGTAGCTCTCAATTAAAAATATAATAATCTTTCGTTTGTCTGGATAAAATATGCGTGTGTATGAAGATTTAGTATATGTACATGTCTATAAATCAAAATACTAAATATATATGTGTGTGTGTTCGTACGTGTTTCCAAGAACTCACATTTTATTCATATTTTTTTTTTGCTACAACGAATTTCATAAATTAAATCTTAACGATAAACCTTAATTACATCAACGTAACTACGTGGTTTAACTACCAAATCAAATAAAATGGACATTCATCAGTATATGCACATGCCTATAAATTAGATAAAATATTGAAAAGCTTAAAAAGCTACAATGGCGGGTAATTTAATGGAGAAGAATATTGAAAAGCTTAAAAAGCTACAACGACGAGCAATTTAATGTCCATATGCTCCACTTTGATAATTTGGGTATACCCTACAGCGCATGGTATCAACTTCTAGCATGTCTCCCACCTTCGTAGGTTTGTAGGAATGAATGAAAAACGTTATTAAATTGCTATCATGAAAAGATATAAGAACGACTTAATTAACAATAATTAGTTGACAATTTGAACTCAACAAATGAATTTGGTAAATTGGTTGGCAATTCTTCTCCATTTCTTTTCTTCTCCTCCATGTTTATTTTTGAAAAGCTACAGCGGCGGCCTAACCGCCGTGTTAGCTTTCACTAAAAAAAATAAAAATTGATTCTTCCGTAACTATTTAATACAGTTCAGCAACTAAAATACAAATTAAATAGAACAAATAATAAGTCAAAAGAAGTGATAATAAGTAAGGCCGAACAAAGAAACATGAGCTATCATGCAAAGATGACAATAAAAATAGTTAATCTTTAGCACAAATCATGCTCTCAGTTTAATATTCAAATCAAGCAGTGTAGTATAAATATACTCAAAAACATGAGTAAAATTAAAAAAACTTACTTGTTATTGTGGTGTTAGTGAAGGAAAGCTTTGTCAAATTTCTTCTGCTAGAATGCAGGGTGGAGATGAGCTAGAATGTATGATGGAGATGAATTAAAATGCAGGTTGGAAAGAAACTATGTAAATACTGCAAAGAGATAAAATATATGGGTAGGTTGCCTAGGAATTCTAAAACAATGAATGTATTTGAGAAAATCAAATTTACTTTTCAGTCACGCTATCCAACATCTGTATTTTTTTAAAATAGCTACCACGGCGCATCAAGCACCGTCGTAGCTTTAATTTAGTTTTTTTTTGGATAATTTAGTTTTTTTAATATTTATTTTATTTATATCGGAGTGATTTAATTTTACTTTTTTTAACCACAAACACATTTTAATCCAAATGATACGGGAAATAACAAAAAATAACCCTCCTCATTCATAATAAAAGATGCGTATAAATATGAAAAATCAATTTCATTAAATTCATTCTGAATCATTGTTTAAGTACACAGAAATTGGAATTTCATAACTAAATAAATGATCGCGTATGCGTTCAGTTCTACACTTGTCAAATATAACTGCGTATATAGTCCTAGGTTCGAGCTTAAAGAACACAAAAGTCTGCCAATCCCAAGGGTTGTTCTCCGTAAGGATAAATTTAAGATGTTCAAATGATTCTCCATAATTCTATTCTCGACTATAGAAATATACTTAACACCTTCCCCATGAAAAACATTAACACCTTCATCTTCAGACTCAGTGTTGTAGATGAAGGTTAAAAGTTGTCCAGGATCGGATTGTAAATTGTAGCTTGTCATTAGCAACGACTTGCACTCATACAGAATATCAAGTCCAAAAAGTTTTAGGTATGCTTGACTTTGCATTGATCCATATCAGATCAAGCACTGTACAATTCGTAACAATAATTGCGTTAAATTTGATAAGAAAATATTATAAGAAAATGTACGATACAAACAAATAATAATAAAACATAACAATCACTTAGTGTCGGCAGTCAGATTTCTTTCAATACCATCACCTTCAACATCAAAAATTGTAACACGTTCACCATTTCAGAAAATAAAAATTGAAATTTAAAAGACACATGTGTCGGAACACAATTTCATCACCAGGCTTTATATCCAAAGCCTCGCAAAAGTCTACCCACCCGGTATTGAATTGCGGTCCCTGAACATTTACTTTCCACAGAGCATTGTTTCCATGGAAGAGTTGAGCTGTAAAATATACATGCTCAATCAAGTGTTGTTGCATGCATATTGGAATTTGCCTATCAATAGGTCTCAATATAAACCAAATAATTGTAGAACTAGTGGGACTGTGATAATGCACATGTGAGACCCTGGGCCGTGACAACTCGAGACATGCTAAATACAAATTTAAATATATAGATTATTAATAATATTGTAAAAAATAAAAAATAAAAAAACATTGTAGAGTTTAAATAAAATTTTACCATACTATGATTTCTAGGTAAGTTGAAGTAAACATCATATTGTTGGAGATACGGCCCGAGGTACTGAAGATCTTGTTGACGAATCTACAAACTTCAACGTGTGTGCATATTGAATTTTGATACAGAAATTTGAAGCCAATTACATCGCACACCAGTTGCCACCTCGGAGCAACTTCAATATGTTGAACGGTACCATTAGCAGATACGGATTGAGTAAAAATATGGAGTATGTTTCCATTACGTGTATGGATAAAATACTGAAATGACAATGATAGCCCATTATCTCGGTTAATGTTGTATTGTACTGAATAATTTGAAAAAATATCCATATTTCAATTTTAGTGAGAGTGAAGAAGAATGGCTTTGATAAGAATATGTTAAGGTAGAATGCTATTGGTATGGGTGTTCAGGCAGAATGCATGTAAATATATATAATGAAGATTTGATTTGACATAATAAATATATATAATTTTCCCTTGATTTGATTTGACATAAGAAATATATATTCAGAAGGTTTGTTATGTTTAGGTAATGAAGAAGAATTGTCAAATAATCACATTTATTTCGATAACTTTGGTGTGGGATTACTTGAACTACTATCGTTGGATGTTGAAGTAGATAAACAAGATGTTGATGTCTCAACATTATGAGATGAATCGCCATGTTTTTCCACGAATTTGTTGAAAGCTTGAATAGCTTCTTCTCTAGACGAGAAAGATCTATACAAATTGTCGCTATATCGGTGCACTTACATTCTGGCTTCTTCCCAAGTATTATATACTTCTGGACGACGCCCAACAAAAACAACATATGACTTTCCCTATAATACACATACAAAAATTCTCAATCCTGAGTTCAACATATAACCAGATACCATAGTAAATAAGACTATTGCTTCGTTGAATAACGTGTGCTTCAGATGGTGAAATGACTTGTGCTTCAACAACTATATATAGGTGAATATTGCAACACTCAACCCTCATGTCAAATTAAAAGCTACTTGAGCTTCATCAGCTATATATAGCTGAATATCGCAGCAAGCAACCCTCACGTCAAATTAGAAGCTAGCCTGTGCTTCATCAGCTATATATAGCTTAATATCGCATCAAGTAACCCTCACGTCAAATTAAAAGCTGGCTTGTGCTTTATCAGCTATATATAGTTGGAATATCGCAGCAAGCAACTCTCACGTCAAATTAAAAGCTGGCTTGTACGTGCATCAATATCAGCTATATATAGTTGAATATCGCAACACGCAACCCTCGCGTCAGAAAAAAGAACACGTGAAAGCAAAGTAAATCCAAACAATACGCTCTTTATTAAAGTAAATCACGTGAAAGAAAATAAACTTGGGCAGTAGCATTTATTAAATTGGTGAAATGATGTGTATAAATAAACTTGGGCAGTAGCATTTTCCTAACATTATTATAAATATTTTCAAAAAGGGATCATTATTATTATTATTATTTTATATAAATCTAACTATTTTGTTATGAGCATTGGGTCAACTTATTTTTTTTATTTTACTACTTAAATCCCTAAGCCCAAATGTGATTATTTCGTAATGTTTTGAACCTAACTTTAGCCCAATTCCAAATTAATTATTTTAGCCCAATTTTTTTGGCCCATTTATAATTCTCTAATTTTTTTACCGTAACTATATTTGTTTTAACCCATAACAGTCTAACCAAAGATATTTTCCCTTACCCACCACAAAAATGTGACAAGTGTCATTTTCTATACCACATGTTTTCATCCTTATCTTATAAGATAAGCTTGATCTCCCATATGTCTTTCTCTTCAAGATTTGTCTTCCTTTCCCTTTTGCCTATATATAGAGGGGTTGTGTGGTGAGGAAAAATCAGGAGAAGTGAGGAGAGAAATCATATATGTGTGGGAGAAGAATTGGGCAAGTGAAGTAGAAGAGTTGGTTATAGGTAAGATTTATGTCTATCCAAAATTTATTTTACCCCAAATCAAAATATTTAATATGTGCTTATGTGATATTATGTTTAAATGATTTTGTGAAAATGTGAGTACATGTCTTATGAAATTATTTGATGTAAATACATATTGTTTGTTCTTGTGATTGTTAGTGAAATTATTAGATTTATAGAGATTATGATAAGTAATGAAATTATGATGTTGAAGAGATTTGGTGATGAAATTATTGGTATATGGATTATGAAAAGGAAAATATTGGTATGTGGATATTATGAATATGAAGGTTATAGACATAAGATATGACACTGAATAAGTAATTTTGGGTTATAGATGTAAGATATGATATTTTGAAGGATATGGTTATTTATATATTTTGTCCCGGAGGGTGGTGATACTTGGAGATTTTGAACTATCCTTTATGACTATTATTATTATGATTATGATGATGATGATGAGAGTTGAGATCTCTCTATTTGGTTTTGGCCACCGGTTCATGGAATCGTCCGGTTGGTTTGGATTTGATTTTGATTTGGTTTTGGCCACCGATTCGTGGATTCGTCCGGTTGGTTTGGTATTGGTTTGGAAGTTGAAACTTTCCATTTGGATCCATTCGTCCTTGATATTTTATATAATAACTATTTTTGGATATATGAAAAGTTTAATCAATTATTTGAAGAATTATCTTTAGTGGTTATTGTGAGAGTTGGATACTCTCTATTTGGTGGTTATTTTGAGAGATTGAGATTATCTCTTTGGTATTTATTTTGAGAGTTGGAATTCTCTGTTTGGTGAATAAGTTATGATTTAAAGAAATTTTGAGTAATGAGGATATTATGATATTCTTGAAGAAATTGTTATATGGAAAAGTTAAGATAAAGATGATATTATGATATATATTGAGGAAATTGTTATATGGAAAGATTGAGATAAAGATGATATATGGTGAATCTTGAGGAAATAGCGGTTGAGATATTTTGGATTATGAATAGGCAATGACTTTATCTCTTAGAAATGTATAGATATTTTGATATATATATTTATACATATTTGGATGTGTGATTTCCTCAAGTTATATTTCTAATGGATTAAAGATTATTGTTTTATGAGATTAAGAATATATTAAGGGGTTAAATTTATTATGTGGAAATATATGTGCTCCAAAGTGCTATGTGCTATGTGCAAAATGTTTTACGGGGTAGAGTATTTCTTACCCGCCGTCGTGCTGACTTTGTTTCTACCATAGTGTTTTTGTAGGAAAAATTTGGCATAGCGTTTGGGCATGAGAACGAATTATTGTATAAAGATTTTTATTGTACGATTAGGAATTCCACTATTGTAATAGTAATTTTGGTAGTAGGTTTTGCCTGTGCGTTTGAGTATAAGAGAGATACTCGAACGTGGCATAACACCCATTTTTTCCTTTTAGTTGTTGTTTAAGCTTTCGTTGTTGTATAAAAAAAAATTAAATTATACCCGTATTTTCGGTAGTGGAAAAAGTGGGGTGTTACATGATGGGTCACATCTCGCTTAAAGCGACTGAAAAGCAAAATACTAAAATTTGCTTTTCAGAAACTTTAAGCGAAAATAAATATATAAATATTCTTTTTTTTTTTTTTAAAATTGAAAAGCTACCGTTTAAAAAAAAAAAGCTACCACGGCGCTCTTTTGCCGCCGTATTAGCTATTTATATTTTTTTAAATTATAATTTTTTAAAATTATATTTAAATTCATCAATCATTCAATATAAAATTCACTACCATCACTCAGATTGGTTACTTCAAAATTTACTTTCCAATACTCTGATTCTTCACTTCAAAATTGAATACATGGCTGGTCACGGTAATACATGTCAATTATTTGTGGTCAAATTTCCCAACTATCTACGCCACCACAACTATCATACTTAATTCCTGCACAGAACGTGATTCCACTTCATGTGCATATGAGATACTCCCTCTTTCCCATTTTATCTGTCTTACTTTTCTTTTTCGTCTGTCCCAAAATATTGTCCTCCACTTTCCAAAAATAAACATCATTACATTTCTATTTTTCCAATTTTACCCCTAAAGTACAACTAGTCAACTATTCCATATTCTGATGCATAATTAAAGCCAACAACTATCCTCCACTTAATTAATTTTCTTAAAAGTCGTGTCCAATTAGAATATAGTGAAGGATACTCCATAAATCTCCACATTTCTTCTCCTGGGTTTCATTTCCACTTTGCAAACATAAGAGAAATAAAGAACATTGTACATTTTTCTTCCGGATCTCTTCATTTCCATTTCGCAAATGGGGCTTCAAAAAAAATCATTCTTAATCTTCCCTTCTCTCAACTTCTCTTCAAGTGGTGGTAGGTAACCCTCGCTAGCGTCGGCATCCACAAGTCAATGGTTGTAATCCTTTGTCTTTCAAATATCTAAACATCTGATGCATAATTAAAGCCAACAACTATCCTCCACTTAATTAATTTTCTTAAAAGTCGTGTCCAATTAGAATATAGTGAAGAATACTCCATAAATCTCCACATTTCTTCTCCTGGGTTTCATTTCCACTTTGCAAACATAGGAGAAATAAAGAACATTGTACATTTTTTTCCAGATCTCTTCATTTCCATTTCGCAAATGGGGCTTCAAAAAAAATCATTCTTAATCTTCCCGTCTCTCAACTTCTCTTCAAGTGGTGGTAGGTAACCCTCGCTAGCGTCGGCATCCACAAGTCAATGACTGTAATCCTTTGTCTTTCAAATATCTAAACATCACTACCCTCTCTCTTTTATTTTTTAAGATCTTTTTATCATTCTTATAGTGAAATGTAGATCTGATGATTTTTAGATGAAACAAGTTTGTGTTTTTTTTCCTGATTATTAGGAGTATAAAGAAGAATAGAAGTAATAGAATTTATGGAGTATTTGCTGAAGAAAGATGATGAATTATTTGCAAATGAGATGAAGAAATGTACAGAGTAGTAAAGTCTTCAAATGAGGTGAAGGAAAAACGAAGAAATGTACTATAGTAGCAAATTACGGTACAAGGGCATAAATGAAAATGGAGTAAACTTTCTTTAGTTGCCTTAAAATGTGTGCAAAACCAAAGTAAGACATATATTTCGGGACAGAGGGAGTATTATTTTGTTCTTGTCTTGATACGACATGCAATGGGTGTCACTCCCGACACCAACATAGAGATTATTGGAAGATTGGTATTCGCAACTCCAATGGGTATGACACATATTCCTTACCATATTCATACACTAGAAGAGTGAGAATACTTTGTTCAACAAACATCCGCAGTAGATGATCTACACATTTATGTTAGACCAATAGTGAATGCAACATACAAACAGTATGTTGGTTTCAGTAATTTTGGTCATAACATAGAAGAACAAGGATTTTACTACGGAGAACCATCGGCTGCTGCAACTTCATTGCCATGAGCAATACCATCAACATCGCAGCCTATACAAGCGGATAACAGTAAAGACTTCGAACAAAAACCGATACTGTCCCAAATCTCAAATAGTTCGGATGGACAAAATTCAAATGATCAATTTTCCATGGATTTCGACTCATTTGAAGAAACACTCGGCACTTCTTCAAATGATCGAAGTCGACGCCACAATGTTCCTGATCAGAGAAATCACCCTTTTCTCCGCCGGAGAACATTATTTGAATTGGATTCCAAAATATGACAAAAAAAAAAAACGGACCTAAATGGGGAAACACGGGCGTGTATGAGGAGTTGTAGGAAAAAGCTAACACTCGTCACCTAGAGGAGTGTTAGCTTTTAATCAAAACTGATTATTATGGACGTAGCTTTACATTATTAATAGTAGCTTTTCAATCATTATTAATCATCCAATGATTATTAGTTTTTAATGTTAAAAAAATGATTAGTTATTAATATTAATAATGATTAGTTATTAATAATTAATTGATGATTAGTTAGTAATGATTAATTATTAGTTATATTAAGAATTTGTAATTATATAACATAATAATATTTAATAAGTGGTTTTTAGTAACAATGAGACAATAGTAACAAGTTAAAAAGAAAGATATTATGTATTATTCACTGCTCCAATTTAATCGTTCAAATTCGTCTTACACATTGTCATTAATAGTGTACGTAACTAACCACGGATAAATATTCTCAACATAAAAATTTACCAATAATTAGCATGAGTATGATGTTGTCATCTATATTGAAGCATACAACCTCATCATCCACCTTAATCTCAAAATGATCAGTTATTTGCTCCCACTGTTCAATGTAGAATGTTTGATTGAAGTAGAGCCGTAGCTTTCTATCCCCGACTATAATTTGAAGCGCTCGTCCGTCTAAGACATTGGCGTCGTTGAGAAACTCACACAATCGATCATGCTACAGTTGAGTAAGAAGATGTTGGTAAGTAATGATATCGTTGGAATCGGTTAGTAAATGTATATAATGTTCTTACCGCTCCAAATGTACAGAAATCTATATACAAAGAACTACATCGCTCTAGTTCCTCAAACTCAAATCTTGGTGGTATTGAAGATCTTGCGCTCAAACTTATTTGTCCTAATATTTAAAGAAATTACGATTAATATATGTAGTTAAAAATAAATATAACACATAATTTTATGAAATATAGTGTTATGTTACCGATTTCTATTAGACGATTGCTGACGGATGGGCCATATTGATTAAATTTTCTCCGCGGCTTGTAGGAGGAGCTCTTATAGAAGAAAGTTTCAAACTTGAAAAAACCCCGATGTCGAAAAACCACAATGTCTCCAGGAAATAAATGATTTTCAATCATGAAATCACAAATGCCCGATGTAAAGGTCATATTTTCGACTGAAACTTCTATTGCCACAGTGTAATGCAACAAAATTGCTTTTGTTGTAAAATGTTGCATTAGATGACGATGCGTACAATCGGGAATTTTCATATGCTGAATATATATATATATATATATATATATATATATATAGTATAGGTAAGATCGGGATCAACGAATTATTTTGAATGTATTAAACAATTTAAATATATAACACAAAAATTAGATTCTTATACCGTATATTGCGAAGGGTTGATTTGAATGGAGAACCACGTAATAGTGCATTCACTAACATCAGACAAATGTATTTGATTATTGCAAGCTAGTAAAAAGAATGAAGAACATAAATGAACACGTTATATAGTAAATGGATAGTTCTAAATGATAGAGTTAAAAAAATCTACAAATACAAAATCACTTACGACAAGGATAATTAATTAGTTGCAGAGTAAGGAAGATGACCGTAGTATATTCTTGCGCCTCTATCTCGCTTAGAAAGAACGTTGTTTCAAGCGCATTTAAACCCAACATTTGTAAATATTGAATCCATTCCAGACTTCGATAACACCAATATAGATTTGATCCTAGGGTATGCCTCACATATGCATACATAATAAGCCTTCCTGCGTGAGTTATTGCGTAATATGCGTGAATTCATAATTTATGGGAATGCAAAATGTAATACCCTGTATTTTCCTAACATTATTATAAATATTTTCAAAAAGGGATTATTATTATAATTTTATATAAATCTAACTATTTTGTTATGGGCATTGGGTCAACTTATTTTTATTTTACTACTTAAATCCCTAAGCCCAAATGTGATTATTTCGTAATGTTCTGAACCTAACTTTAGCCCAATTCCAAATTAATTATTTTAGCCCAATTTTATTGGCCCATTTATAATTCTCTAATTTTTCTACCGTAACTATATATGTTTTAACCCATAACAGTCTAACCAAAGATATTTTCCCTTACCCACCATAAAAATGTGACAAGTGTCACTTTCTATACCACATGTTTTCATCCTTATCTTATAAGATAAGCTTGATCTCCCATATGTCTTTCTCTTCAAGATTTGTCTTCCTTTCCCTTTTGCCTATATATAGAGGGGTTGTGTGGTGAGGAAAAATCATGAGAAGTGAGGAGAGAAATCATATATGTGTGGGAGACGGATTGGGCAAGTGAAGTAGAAGAGTTGGTTATATGTAAGATTTATGTCTATCCAAAATTTATTTTACCCCAAATCAAAATATTTAATATGTGCTTATGTGGTATTATGTTTAAATGATTTTGTGAAAATATGAGTACATGTCTTATGAAATTATTTGATGTGAATACATATTGTTTGTTCTTGTGATTGTTAGTGAAATTATTAGATTTATAGAGATTATGATAAGTAATGAAATTATGATGTTGAAGAGATTTGGTGATGAAATTATTGGTATATGGATTATGAAAAGGAAAATATTAGTATGTGGATATTATGAATATTAAGGTTATAGACATAAGATATGACATTGAATAAGTAATTTTGGGTTATAGATGTAAGATATGATAGTTTGAAGGATATGGTTATTTATATATTTTGTCCCGGAGGGTGGTGATACTTGGAGGTTTTGAACTATCCTTTATGACTATTATTATTATGATTATGATTATGATGATGAGAGTTGAGATCTATCTATTTGGTTTTGGCCACCGGTTCATGGAATCGTCCGGTTGGTTTGGATTTGATTTTGATTTGGTTTTGGCCACCGATTCGTGGATTCGTCCGGTTGGTTTGGTATTGGTTTGGAAGTTGAAACTTTCCATTTGGATCCATTTCTCCTTGATATTTTATATAATAACTATTTTTGGATATATGAAAAGTTTAATCAATTATTTGAAGAATTATCTTTGGTGGTTATTGTGAGAGTTTGGATACTCTCTATTTGGTGGTTATTTTGAGAGATTAAGATTATCTCTTTGGTATTTATTTTGAGATAATGGAATTATCTTTTGGATGTGCGATGCACGGTATGGAAGTTATATGCATATATGTTATAATTAAATGCAAAATTGATTTGTAGATGACTTCAATGTTATATTATTATAATTATTTCTATGTTATAGATATAAGAAAAAAAATGATATGTTGATAAGGATGTTAAGAAATAATTAGAAATTTGAATGGTTATAATATACTTTTCACAATATTATTATATTGTGAACAATTGGAGTTCGGGCATATAAAATATTCTAATCATTCTTCCAAATCAAAATATTGAATTCATATTACCATTACATTTAAAAAAATTACAAATTATTGAAAACTTCTTTGTAAACAACATTAGTTGTTTGCTTACAACATCTTTCTAAATCAGTACAAAGTAGGATCTTTAAACCAGTTGGATTACTAACTCTTGAAGCAGCAACATACAGTTGGCCATGCACAAATACCGGTTTCTTTAATAACAACCCGACATGAGATAATGTTTGACCTTGACTCTTGTTGATGGTCATAGCATATGACAGCATTAAAGGGAATTGTCTTCTGTTAAACTTAAATGGTAACCTTGGATCTGAAGGCGTCATACTCATCCTAGGAACCAAAACCCTTGTACCCGAATGACTGCCTGTCATTATCTTAGCCTCTATCACATGTTCTGAAAGTCTGGTGACTACCAATCTAGTACCATTACATAAGCCGAGCGAGTGATCAATGTTTCTTAATAGCATAACAGGTGAACCAACTTTCAAAGTCAACGAATGGTTTGGTATACCTGATGCCTTAATACCATTAAGAAACTCAGGTGTGTGAACGTCTGCCAAGACTCCATTATCATTATCAGTTTGACAGACTGAATCACAACTAAGATATGTTCTGCTCTCAGCTTCGTGCATGCTACTCATGTAATCATTAACTGCATTCACCACATCCAATGTTGGAGCAAGAATTGCCTACTTTCTAGAAAACTATTATCACACGAACCGTTCTGAAACATAGGAAATGTACTTTCAACGATTGTTGCGATTGGGTCGCCATTTGATAACAATAACATCTCGTCTGGAATGTCAATCTCTGGACAATCTTCTGTCGATGAACCTGCTGTACCATCCCCTATAGCAGCTATCCATTTTGCAAATTGTTCAACTTGTTGTTTTTCTATGGCATTCTCCACGCTATTCAACCATAGATTTTTTGTCAACATAAGAACAGTACAATTGCGCCATAAGTAAGATGAATTTATTGTTGCAGACACAATATCTTGCCTAGAGCCCTTAGGTATTACCGGTAAAATCTGCCTGAAATCACCTCCTAGAACTACAGTTTTACCACCAAATGTAGACATCTCACTCGCGGGATTAGAAAACCGGAGCAAGTCTCACATAGTTCTATCTAGTGCTTCGAAGCAGTGTTTGTGCATCATGGAGGCTTCATCCCAAATGATTAACTTTGTCTTCACAATCAACTCAGCAAGGTCGCTATCTGGTTTAATATTACACGTGGAGTCCTCATTAATATTAATTGGTATAGCAAACCTTGAGTGTGCAGTTCTTCTACCTGGCAAGAGTAGCGAAGCAATGCCACTTGAAGCTACATTGATAACAATATCACCTTCAGACCTCAATGTTGAAGATAGGCCTTCCATAGAAATGTCTTCCCTGTTCCACCGTATCCATAAACAAAAAACAACCCACCGTTGTTGGATGACACATCTCCAATTATTGTATCATAAACACCCCTTTGTTCTTCTGTCAATTGGTTAACCATCATATCACTCTCACCGGCTAAGACTGCAAGATCATATGATAGTTCTTCAAACAACAAACGATTTCCATTTAGCCTTATAGAAGAAGAATTTGGTACCGGCATTGGATGATAGTCTTTTAAAGATTTGTTGTATACTTGTAACAACTTCTCTACCTCTATTAGAGTCAAATTCTCTTTCTCCTCATTTGTTAAAACCAAATCTGTAAGGACATAGCGCAAATTAGAAAACTAATAACTGTTTAAAACTCAAATCCGTTTTAGTAAAGTAAATGTATACTTAACGCGAACCTGGTATTGATAAAAGTTTGCACTGATTGTATTGCACATCTTCACCATGGTAATCCAAAACCTCATTCCAAACAATTTCTGGCCTATTAAATGAATTTGATGTCAACAATGTCACAAAAAGTTTCCTCATTGAATGAGCAGATGACCAATGACTTGCTTCTTTAATTGCATCCACATACTCCTTATCTCATCCAATAGTCCACGGGCAAAACACGCATCTCTAAATGAGGTATATTGAATACCATTAAAGAATTGAATTTCCTCAAAACTTGTTGGCCCGCGGACTATATTTAGAAGACATCTCAAGGAATACAACTCTCCAGTACCCGGTGGTACATAGAAAATACGACCTATTGCAAAACCTTTCTTTCTTGGATTCTATTCTCGGATGTCTTTTTTCCAAACAAACTTATTCGGCATCTCAATATAAGTTAATAACTTTGCCTCAGGAAATCGTTTGTTCGCTTCAAACCATCCATTGAGCATACTCTGACCGATTGTTTCTCTCAGCAAAACGTTGTCAACTTTGTCGTCATCTTCGAATATCACGGTTTGACAGTCTGGTAAGTGAAAACTCAATCTCTCAACAGCTGGTGTTCTGAATTGCACGTCAAAACTAAACAGACGCCAAGTAGCCTCACAAGCTGATATGTACCGGCAGTCATAGTACATGTTAATCTCATCAATGACCTCATTGCCATGCACGTCAGAAGTACTTTTATAAAACTCAGCTGTGACCCTGTCATTCCCTTTATTCACATATTTGAATAGGTATTTGATTGATCTTGATTGATTGCACCATTCCACATTCATATGAGCCCTATACTTAAGGAGCAAGTACCTATTGTGTGGTACCACATATCTATTGTCCAATTGAATACCATTCTTCATTACAAACCTACCATCATCTCTACGTCTATAGATTGGGTAGCCATCTTCATCAAAAGTCGATGAATCAACAAATTTTTTGGGGAAATGCTTTGAACACCTTCCATTAACCATACAAGGAGATTGCTTTCTTACATGTCCACAAGGACCATGGACCATAAATTCATCTACAATCTCGTAGTATTGTTGATCAACTTCTTTGTTTGGTATCTCTGCTGATATAATGGTGTCAATAAAGTTGGGCACAACAATGCGATCGTTATTTGCTAAGAATAGTAGAATGTGAGCATGCGGTAGACCACGCTTTTGGAACTCAATAGTGTAGATTACTAAAAAACATATAAAAAAACAATACTAATTAGTAAGAATGAAATTCAATTCAAACAAAAAATTCATTTTTTATTTATAGAAAGTAATTCACCTGCTCTCACTACACCAAACAATTCTCCTGATCGCAACTCCTTTATTAGGTCATCCAACTTCATTTTAAAAATTCGGCAAACAATGTCGGGCCTATCTTCAGCTTTCAGACCACGTTGAGTTAGATACCGTTCAATTTCCGGCCACTTAGGATTGCAAGTAAATGTGATGAATAGATTTGGATAACCTGTCCACCGACATATGGCCATAGCATCCTGGTAGTTTTGTACCATATACCTAGCACCACCTGTGAAGCTTGATGGTAGAATAATACGCTTGCCTTGTGTGCTTGGATCAATCTCACCACGGGTTAGCGCATCTGACAACCCTTTGTAAGCTTGACATCTTAACGACTTTTGATTGTTCCTTATGTATATTAGCCTTCCAGTTTCAACCATTGTGTAGGCGTCTACCAAGAACTGTTGAAATAACCGTTTGGAGAATAGCAACGTCGACAGCTCCCCAGGACGTTCATGCATGCGAAAGGAGAAGAATTCCCTGGCCGTTACGCGGGTCCTACCATTGGATTGAGTGTTGGATTCTTTACACCGTTGGATATCCTCTCTGTAGCCGTCTTCACCATATGGAAATAATAGTGGATATTGTAAAGGTAAGTATGATGGATGCAATTCACTTATCCTTTTCAATAGACCAGACCTAGTCTCAACCAATATATCACGTTGACCCATTGTTGGGTCCAAGTCTCCTACAATAAGTGCAGCAACTTCTGACACAGTTGGCAAGTTATATGTTCTGGCATCTTTATTCCGTTTTCCAATAAGTCTCATCTTGATTTCTACACGTGGATTTGATTCAATATGTGTCTTGGCATTACGGAATGATTGGACTAAAACATTGTTCTCGTCAAGAACTTTTTTAATGTCAGAGACAACATCCACATGAATATTATCTTTGTCATTATTCTTCCTACAAAAAAGAATCATTATGTTTAAACCTGTAATTTTGAATAGTAATTTAGAAACATTTCATTAAGATAACATTTCTAGACAATAAAATATTACATACCTCACAGAACCAATACGGTTATTAATTTCATTATCTGTGTCGTGTATGTACAATTGAGCAAATTTTGGTTGGTTACCCTTGGTGGGTAACAAACTACCAATTGAGTGAAAATTCTGCCCATTTATCCGAAAAATTGGTGGTGCACCACTGCAATTAATTGAGTGGTCAATCTTACCGCCCATAGATGTGAAACTAAACATACTATTGTATGACCTAATGTTTTTTAGGAAACACGTCCGCTTGTCACCGTGAGAAAAGAACAATTCATACAACTCTTTCGGCGGAGTGGACATTTGCGGCAACTTAATCTTCCCATGTGCGCAACAAACTGAATATTTAGGCAATGACTTTACTCTAGACTGACTAAGGCGCTCATTGTACCAAAACGTTGCAGAACAATGTTCACAACTATATGATGCATCTCCACAATCAGCATATTGAACTGCAGTATTGTTTGAAAAAAATAAGACGTTAGTTAATATACAACTAAACAACAGTATAATAATTTATGTTAATTAAAAATGTATAACATAACTTATTTACCATTAATTACCTTCGTTTTCGATAACTTCATCAAAATCTTGACTTAAATCTCGACAAATTATACCTTGTGTATTTGATTCTTGGGGAATATTTGTTGTAGAATTTTCCAAGAAATATGATTGAGTATTATAATTACCTAAGAAAAACAAAAGAACGAATGAAATAACTACCATTGTGAATTTCTATTTCATCGAGAATTGAATATCTAAAATATTTAAATACATACGTGGAGATACATTCACATTGTTTTCTAATCGGGAAGCAACCGTTACTTCCAATGCACCTTTGATTTTCTTCCTCTGCCTAATCCGGCTGCCTGCTTGTTCGATAAGGGTTAGTTTAAATAGCAGACCAATTTTTGCGAACCATAGATAAAAAATCCCATAGTAATGATATATTCATATACGTACAGTTTGTAATATCACTAAGAGGTATAGCCTTATCGGATCCCAACGTCATGTTCAAACTACTTCTTGGAGTATTGTTCATCTTCCCGAAAGATGGTAAGTTTGGACTACCTGCTAAGAGTTGACATTAATTTTAATGAAACTTACTAATAATAATACATCATGAATAATAAATATAATTTAAAAAAAAAATCTTAAGTTTAAAACCCAGATGAAATTGTACTAACCTGTTACAAGTTGTTGTTTTCCCTTAAATTTAGGTCGTTCAGAAGTTCTACTCTCATATGGCTCACCCAATATAGAATTTGGAGTTGTGTTACGAATAGTTGTGTTAACAACACTACTCCTCTCTAAAATAATCATAATGTGATTAGTTATATATAGCAGGCATTGTAAAAACTAATACATCGAATAAATTAACACTAACCGTTTGTCAACACACTGAAAGGAGTGGATAGCGATTTTTGAAATACACCATATATGAGTAAAGCACTTGATTCAGTATTTTTCGATGTAGGTGAACAATTTTCTACAAAATATAATAGAAAACAAATGTACTACGTTAGACCACAAACTTTTGATATTTGTAATTCCATATTGGGTATGAAACGTGGAAATACAATAATATTTTAAGAAAATTTAATATTAAAATTTTAGTTACCATATTAATAATTATTTTATTCATGAAATTACCCTCTATATATATATATATATATATATATATATATATATATAGGGGCGCACTCCCCTGCGGACACTCGCCCAAGTAAGAAACAGGAACAAATCTGGTGCGTCCATCTTCTAAAATCGACGAACAATACTACAGCTCCCTATCATAAAGCGCGGTGGCAAATACGTAATTTTGCCACCCATTTCGCGCACCGCTCCTTAATAGACACGCGAGGCTAAACTAAACTTAATTACTCTAAACTGCAAAACCCCGTTTCGCGCACCGCTCCAGCGACGACAACGACGAAGTAAAGCTTCGCTAAACAGGAACACAACGCAATCAATATCTACCAAAAATGGATGCGGAACAAAGCCCAACTGTTAATCCTGAGAAAACCCGAACCAAACGAGGTAAAATTTTTAAATTTCTTGTTTCTTTCGCATTTCATAAGAAACATATTGCTGGCTAGTAATTTGTGATTTGCAAGTAATCATGCACTTATGTGTTAATTTAGAACACCTAAACCTGAGTGTGAGAGGAGTTGTGTTATAGATTAGTCAATTTGTGTTATATTAGTCAATATTAAAACGCCATGTGCATGCACAATTTATGAAAATGTGTAATTTGCAAGTAGTTTAGTTTATATGTGCAGGTACTCATCTATAGGTGTGCATATAGACTTGTATGGGGCAAAGTGACAGTTAATGATCACTTTGCAATAACTGTAATCTATTATTGCATTTAGTTAACAGTATAGATGCAACTAGTATAAGCACCCTAACTGTCAAGTACATACTCTTATGTGTTTATTTAGAACACCTAAACCTGAGTGTGAGAGGAATTGTGTTATAGATTAGTCAATTTGTGTTATATATTAGTCAATATTGACACACCATGTGCATGCACAGTTTATGAAAAATGTAATTTGCAAGTAGTTTAGGTTATATGTGCAAGTACTCATCTATAGGTGTGCATGTAGACTTTTATGGGGCAAAGTGACAGTTAATGATCACTTTGCAACAACTATAATCTATTATTGCATTTAGTTAACAGTATAGATGCAACTAATATAACCACCCTAACTGTGCAAGTACATACTATTATGTGTTAATTTAGAACACCTAAACCTGAGTGTGAGAGGAATTGTGTTATAGATTAGTCAATTTGTGTTATATATTAGTCAATATTAAAACGCCATGTTCATGCACAGTTTATGAAAAATGTAATTTGCAAGTAGTTTAGGTTATATGTGCAAGTACTCATCTATAAGTGTGCATATAGACTTGTATGGGGCAAAGTGACAGTTAATGCTCACTTTGCAATAATTGTAATCTATTATTGCATTTAGTTAACAGTATAGATGCAACTAATATAACCACCCTAACTGTGCAAGTACATACTCTTATGTGTTAATTTAGAACACCTAAACCTGAGTGTGAGAGGAATTGTGTTAGATTAGTCAATTTGTGTTATATATTAGTCAATATTAAAACGCCATGTGCATGCACAGTTTATGAAAATGTAATTTGCAAGTAGTTTAGGTTATATGTGCAAGTACTCATCTATAGTGTGCATATAGACTTGTATGGGGCAAAGTGACAGTTAATGATCACTTTGCAACAACTGTAATCTATTATTGCATTTAGTTAACAGTATAGATGCAACTAGTATAACCACTAACTGTGCAAGTACATAATCTTATGTGTTAATTTAGAACACCTAAACCTATGTGAGTAATTGTGTAATATTAGTCAATTTTGTTATATATTAGTCAATATTAAAACCCATGAGCATAAGTTTATGAAATGTGATTTGCAAGTAGTTTAGTTATATGTGCATGTAATACCTTATAGGTGTGCATTAGACCTGTATGTGGCAAAATGGCAGTTAATGTCACTTCTGCAACAACTGTAATCTATTATTGCATTTAGTTAAAAGTATAAATGCAACTATATATAACCAATGTGTGTTAATTGTGTGTGTCAACACCTAAAACTCACTGTGAGACTAATTGTGTTATAAATTAACCAACATTAACACACTATAATTTTGCAAGCCTAATGTGTAAATAACTCTTATAGGTGCAAAGAGGCAAACTGAAGGGACCAGAAAGTCTAAGCGACAGGCAAAAAAGACAAAAAAAGAACCAGTTAAAGTAATAGTTCAGAGCGCACCTGAAGATGACTTAGAAGAGAGTGAACAACCACCTAGTGGATCTGAACCAGATGTCAATCGTGGAGATGATGAAGAGAGTGCACAACCATCTGCTGGATCTGAACCAGATGTGAATACTCAAGAAGTTGAAGACAATGAAGACTCCGAGTCAAATGAGGGCAGAGACACTAACACTGAGTATTCTGATGCTACTTACCCATCACTATCAACAAGGGCAACCCCTTACCAACTGACAAAACATTTACAGAACTTAATTGATGCACAATCTCAAAGTTTGAGAGAGATGGGTTTTGATCACTTAAGGGAGCATCAAATTTCTAGAGTACCTGGGAAGCTGGCATGGTGGCTGCTTAACAACTTTGATGCACGAAGCTGTTCTCTACGTGTCCATGATGGTAAAGAGCTGCACATTACAGAGGAAGATGTTCCCCTAACACTGGTGTTCCCCCGTGGAAATATCAGAATTGAGAAAAGAACTAAAGGAGATGAAGACACCACATTACTTGATGACTGGAAAAAACAATTGCGCAGGACTGATCTCTTAATAACACCTACTAAACTGTGTAAGGCAATGGTGGCATGCAAGGATGGAGGAGAATGGTTCAAGCGTCATCTTGCCATACTTGTTTCTACAATGTTTGTAGAGAGCAACTTAGCTGGCTATGTGAACATAAATCTGATCAAGAACTTTGAGGATGTCACGAAAATAAGTGATCTGAATTGGTGTGAGTACATACGTAGAACACTTGTCAGCAGTAAGGTTGCATGGACACAGAAAACAGCTCAGAAGTTCATTGGACCAATAATATTCCTGACAGTAAGATGCTTTAACAATGACAAGAAACTATTTAGAAGAATTACTATACCGTAACTAAAGTATATTTTATACATTTTGCAGATTTTTTATGTTGACAGAGTAGTGCTTTACAGCAGGCCAATACCTAGGCAATTGCCAGCAATCATTGGATGGACCACAAAACTACTGAACCAAAGAGAGAAGAATGAGATTAGTTCTGGTGGCTTTGGATACGGATACATTGATGGACCACCACAACCCCTGAAAGCCATTGAAGAAAAGAAATCAGCAGAGAGTGAAGAAGGGTTGGAGGTAAACACTGATAATATAATGTTATGCAACTAGATTATGTAACATGTGCATGCAGTTATTAATAATATTGCCCACAAAATTTAGTCTATATACAACACTCAGTGATGTGCAACTACTTTATATTATATGTGTATCTGTTACTAAGAAATTATGCACACAGATTATTCCTATATGTCACTGCTTGTTTTATTAATACACACTTCTGCTACTCTTAAAATATGCAACTACATTATGTTAAATGTGCATGAACTTATTATTAATATTGCACATAGAATTTAGTCTCCATACAATACTGCGTGATGTGCAATCAGTTTAGATTATGTGTATTACTATATGCGACTAATTGCTATATTAATGCATACTTCTACTAACTGTAACTCTCATATGTACTACCAAAAAAAAGAAGACCTATATGCACAGATTTGCAGAGAAGATAAAACTTCTGGCAGCAACAATGAATGAGGTGATGACAATGGCAGAACAGGCACCACAGCGCACAGTGGATAATCCTGATTTTAAACAGATGGTGGAATCTGCCCAAAAATTGTTGGGAATACCAAACCCAGAGATTGAGTTAACTCAGGAGAATGAAGAGTTTTGGAACAACCCGGAATTCATTGTAGCTTTTGATGAAATTGATAATGCAATTACTAGGAGAGAGCAATACATGGCTAAAATTGCAGAAGGACCGAGCTTTAGCTTAGGGATGACTCCAGATGAAGTTGAAAGGGTAATCAATCGTGTCCAACGAACTGCAAAAAAATCAGCTGCAAAGAGCCCAAAACAAAAGGTGATGAGTGATGAATTTACCACCCCTACTGGACCTTCTACCGACACAACACCAAATCTTACACAGTAGACAACAACTGAAGAGCTGACAACACCTGCTGAACAACAGGAGAAAGTTGATGAGGTTATGACACTTTAACATACTAATTGCATCAGTAATCTACACTACTTGCAGTTTCTTTTAAATATAGATGCACTTTACACTATATTCACTTGCATAGGATACTATGTTTATTTGAAACACATGATAGCTTAATACCAATAAATATATCAAACTATGATAGATGCTGCCACCGGAACCACAAGAAAAAGAATCACAACAGACAGAGCAGGACGATGAAGATGAAAATCCTATACAAATGCATACTGAAAAAAGTCTAGGAGAACA
>CP025654.1:11981521-11993012 GCA_003576665.1 Ipomoea trifida
TCCTCCTTTCCAATTGATTGTTTCCAACGTTTGTTCCTTATTTTCATTATGTTTCATGCACATTTCTTACTATGTTTGGGTTAGCTTTTAAACACTAAACACTCTTGTGCTTAATCCCTTACCGCTCGAATTCCCTCCTTGCCATCCTTTGAGAACGATACTCGGAAACTTCTTCCTTTGGATCTTGCAACTCATATAGGTATCCTTGATTTCCTAAGATATTAGGCTAGCAACACTTAGATAAGGACAATAAGGCAAGGCAACTATGCCAACGCCACTCTCGTGGTCATTGGCCTATCATCTAGTCCATAGTCTCATTCTTATGGCAACTAGGCTAGGTGAGGCAAATTATCGAACACATGGTGTGTTATTTGCCTTCCAATCCCCCTTTTCTTAAAGGTGGGAAGGAAACGTGCTAGGCTATGCTAAGGATATCCCTACTCTCGTAGGTGAGACTCCTTCTCCAAACACCTCTCATATAGGTTGATCACCCCTACACATGAGTCAAAGAAGATCACCATTCACACAATCAAACTCATAATCAAAGCAATTGCAAAACCTAATTGATCAATTCAAAGCTCAAGAATATCCATACAAAATTGCTCAATCCAAATCCACAAAGATCTATCTAATCATACTTGGAATTGAAATAGCAAAATGCAAAAGTAATGACAAGAAATTAAAAGGAAGACTTAGCTAGAAATTGAACTTTGAACTTGAACTTGAATGTAAATCACAATCTTGCAACAATGGAATTCTTCTCTAATCCTAATATAAACCTATGAATTGCAATGCGGAGTGAATTGGGGGAGACCTCTCTAGCTAATCCTAGAGAGAGAAATATTCTAAAATGATCTAGGACTGAAATGCGATGGATCCGGAATGAAGAACCAGCAGAAAACCTCCTTTTTAACCCAAAATCGCGCCCGAACCTGTCTGCCCGAACCGCTGGACGCGGGCCAGACGCCGCGTCCGCCCCGCGTCCAGCCAACTGTGCGCTACGGCGCACGTTCGGACGCGGGGTGGACGCGGATGCGGGCGTCCGCCCCGCGTCCGATTTTGCGACCGCAGAACTTGTTGCGACTCTCTGATGGACGCGGGGTGGACGCGCGCGTCCGCCCCGGCGTCCGTCAGAGAGCCCGCAGTAGTTTCAAACTCGGGACGCTGGACGCGGGCTGGACGCGCGTCCAGCCTGCGTCCAGGCTTTGTTTCTTCGCCCATTTTGATCTTCGTTCTTCGTTGGTTCTTTTCGATTTCGCCCCTTAAGGTCCTCGGGTTTCCTCTCCAAACTAACGCCATTTTCCTTCTTTATGCCCCTTTTCACCTACAAAACAATTCATGATGTGTGGAATGGGTACTAAGACAATATAAAACATTTCAATGTATTTTAAGACTAAACCATTCATAAAAGCTTTAACTTGTATACTAAACGATCCACGAATAACCTTATAAAAGTGGTATCTTTTGCACTTATCAATGTCCATATATAGCTCAGTTATGGTGCAATTCCGAGTTCATGAGTTTTTGCCAAAAATTTGACAAAAGGGAAGATTAGTGCCTAAAATAGTGTTGTCTAAAATTTGTGACAAAAACATTATCCCAATCTTACCTAGTGGACACAATATACGAAAATCAGTCAAAGAAGGGAACAAGAATAAATCTTCACAAAGTAAGCTTCATACTCCCAATGCTCCAAGGATCAAGACCTTAAAAGCATTATAAAAAGATCCTTTCCTCAAAGCATAAACGCTGAGCACGCACAAAATTCCTCAGAAGTTGCTTTGAGTACTCATTGTATTAGGGAAAAGTATAGCAAAGAGTCTTATACCGTTCTAGTTCACGTAAGAAGTACTACAATGGGTAGATTTCACTAGATAGATAAAAGATCAAGTCTATTATGTAAAAATGTCGCCAACTATTTTACTTTTAATTGTGCTCATAGTGAATTAGGATTTGCTCCGAAAACTGCCTCGCAGACTAGGAAATTCTTAAACTACGTTAAAAGTCTTTGTGTTACAACTACTATTCTAACATCACTCTGTGACCTCCTTTTAAAATTTTAAATAATTATTATGCTTTAATTTCACATTTGGAATTATACAAAACATGGTACAAATATTTATTTTAGGAAGGGTCCTTAATTACAAGGCTACCCAGCCCCTAGTTCCGCCCTTTAATTTATTAGATTGGATAGTTTAATTAATGTGGGATAGTTGGCAATGTTAGAAAATTGGATTGTGGAGTAATAAGTGGAATTCTATCTTCAGGCTTATGAAATAAACTTTGGTTACATTTGAAAGCTAAGTAATTCATCAAGGTGTATCTCAAAATTTTAGTGTGGTAAAAAACCTCTTGTGAATTCTACAGAAACATAAACGGAAAATAGGCAACATATGAATTGAATCACTTTTCTCCATATTCAGACCTTTTCAAATACCAAGGCAATGTTAATATATTGCGGAATTAATATTACTTCTCTTCTTTTATCTTCCAGGTTAAATAATATACTGTATTAAATAAATGCAATTAAAACAACCAAATCACAATTGGCACGAAATGGCTCTCCCAAATGGGAGGTTATGAGTTCGAGCTCCAGTGAGAGAAGTATTAACTCTGTGTTTCAGTACGTCGAAAAAATAGAAAAAACCACAACAGAACATAACAAACTCTTCTACTCACTCTTTGAAAATAAATTGAAAGAACCACAACAGAACATAACAAACTCTTCTACTCACTCTTTGAAAATAAATTGAAAGACTAACAGATCAATAAATAATAAAATTTCTATCAAATTTAAAATAATATTCATAACTCAAATAAAACCAAAATATTATTTAAATAATTGGTAGACTCTGAAATATTAAATTGACTATTTAACATATAATAAAATTTCCAATAGACACATTTTTTAAGATGTTCAAAAAATCATTCAATTATATATACATGCTTTGTCCACATTTAACAAGCTAAGTATATTATTATATAGAAATATTTCTAAGAATACTGAGCTTGAGAAATTGCATTTTGGAGATATTTTAAGGTTCTTTGGTGATGTGGGAACCACATAAACCAGAACTCAAAATGATCTTCTGTGACTACTTGTATGTACTTCTCTGATGGATTCTTCAAATTCTCACTTTCATTTGCTCTCTTAATTTTTGAAATTGGGATAGACACCTTATAATGCATGCATTCTCATGGACTTTCCAGTTGAAGAAGGGATTTTGATTGATCTCTCACTAAGGAAGGCAAGTTTGTGAGTAGAAACAAAGAGTAGGCCAGGCATTGGACCAGATGTTGTTGATAAATAACATTGAGACGCCTTCAACAGCTTTTCCCCTTCTTTAGCACAGAATTTCTTCTTGAACACCTTTTCGACGCCACCTGCTTGGAGAAGTTTTGCCCCAAGAATCAGCTTGCCTTTCAGAGTGTCTGTTATCTTTGGCCTTAATCTCACTGCACCATTTCTTACTTTTGAACTGGAAGACAGATGGCATTGGGTGGCAGAACTAGGAAGTGCCTGTTTTGTTGAGCTTTGATGATTCAATAAAACTGCCCAGTAGTTGATGGGAACTTGCAGGTTGTCCCCAATTCTTGATTTCATCTGATTTTGCTTCATCTCTAACTTACTTTTGTTCTTTTGTTTTTGCAAGCTAAGGATAACCAGAAATTATCTTTGCTAAAGCCTAAAGGGTGAGTAGAATGGAATGAACTGATTTCTGGTATACAACTGATATTCTTCCATAAATAATGTCTATATATAGGTTATAAGTAGTGGCCAGGGTAGTTGGATGAGTCGGATATTGATCATCATGACCCAGAAAGGTTACAAGATGAGATGAGATTTTGAATTAAGTAGTCCCTTTCAGCGTATCTGCTTTTCATTTTGGATTGGTAGTAGGAGGAGAAGGATTTGATGATATGATGACTCATCTTTGATTCATGTAATGGACAGTCTAGCTAGCTAGCTAAGGAAACTTCCCACATGCTACCAGTGTTGCAAAAATCCCGCCTAGGCGCCGATTAATCCCCGCCTAGGCGCTAGGCGCTGGTTGACCGCCTAGCGTATCACATTAAATGGTGGTCTAGGCGGCTGGCCGACTAGGCGACCGCCTAGGCCGCTTAGGCGCTGACCGCCTAGGCGTCGACTAGACCGACTAGGCCTTCTAATCGGTCGATTAACTATTGTTCTTTTTATTTTAATGGTTTATTTCACTCAAAACAAAATCGTTTTGAGCGAAATAATACTAAATTGTACAAACTTTAGATATTTTTTAGGCTAATATTTAATATTTTAGTATTAACTATTAAAGTATTATATAATTTATAATTATTAGTCTTTAAAAAATTAAAAACACTTAAACAAATTTTTAAAAAATAAAAAATAAAATAAAAAAATGCATGAACGCCTAGACGCCGATTAATCCCTGGCTAGGCGTTCTAGGCGCTAGGCGCTCGGGGAGCGCCTAGCAAATTTTTCAACCATGCATGCTACTCACAATAACCTGGTATTTGAATGCCCATATGCAATTCTTACTTTTATCATGTTTGAGGTGTAAAGGCAGAAATTTATGACCTTACATATATAAACATGGCTTGTCTAGAAAAAGTTGATAGGGCGCCAGTCGGCTGGATTGTTTTTTTTTTTTTCTTTTTTTTTTTTTTTAAACCAAAGAAGATTGCATTAACTCAAGTCCGAAGAAAGGGTGTTACAAATGATAGGGCGCTTGTCGGCTGGATTGTTTTTGACAGATGAATATTGTAACTCTTTTAAGCTCATAAGATTTTCACGTATAAACGGTATAATATATACTCGTTTTCACGGGCATTACATAAATGATTAATATTTGTATTGAAATAATTAATTCAAAATATATTAATGTAGGATTAAATAGGAGAAATTTATTATAGTTGACATTCAAATTAAAGTTTAATTTGCATTTTTAAAAAATAATTATCTAAATACTTATTGTAGTTGATATGGTATTAGGGGGTGGATACTACTTTTGGTTGGAATTACTCAAAGTTTTGTTAATTCGCTTTGGAATAGGTTTGTGATTGTCTTGGTCTTCATATTGCTTGTCAGTGTCTCATTTGCAATTGGGTTACTACTGGTGCTAATTTGTAAAAGGCAAAAGCTTGTGTGAGACCGTCTCACCATGAGACGGGTCGGGTTGGGTCGGATCAAGATGCAAATGTAACACTTATATGCACAAATGTCATACTTATATGCTCAAATGTAATACTAATTAGGAATAAAATTTTTGTTACTTATAAGGGTAAATGTAATACTTTTAAGGGAAAATACAATACTTTTACATTTCGATTTAAAAGTATTACATTTTTCCTCAAAAGTATTATATTTGCCCTTATAAGTAAGGGGCACTTGTCAACATTATTTATTATGAAAAATGTATTAGTTTTTCTTTTATAAGTAGCAAAAATTCTATTCTTGATTAGTGTTATATTTGAGCATATAAGTATGATATTTGCACATATAAGTATGACATTTGCATGGTGCTTTGACCTGACCCGACCCGACTCACGAATAAAGATCCGTGAGACGGTCTCACACAAGTGTGACCCTTTGTAAAAAGAACAAATTTGGTGTAATTAGTTTTGTTACATTAAAGAAATAGGATGTTGATTCCCTAGCTTACTCCTCATTTTCTAGACATTGATCATCCTAATTACTTGTTGCTTTACTTTCACTTGTTACTTTGATAGTGCTCTTTGTTTATTATTATATTGAGACTTAGCTTTCTACAGCTGATGAATGTCTTTAACCAATGCTTTTTCCTTGCACATTTTGGTACTTTTTGCTTGTTACTCATCATATTATGGAGTCATTTTGGTCACTTATGGAAGTATTGCTTGTGTTAGGTGATTTGATATAGAAATGATGTTTTGAAGCAATTTGATCAAGTTTTTGGTGTCGCCTTAACACAAGAGCATTTTTGGATGATCAAAGTAATGACGTTTGGGACATTGGATGTTTTGAGATGGACCATGGCGTGACTTGCAGCCGAGGAGAGCACCGAAGCAATAAAAGACCTATCCGGCGAGCCACGGTGTGTTCGCACTCGAGGAAACCACGCAAATTAATCTGCCTGGTGACCACGACCGTGGCCACGCTCGTGGCAACCAGGTAGAGTTTCTGCCTGGTGACCACGGGTGTGGCCATGCCCGTGGCCACAGGGCAGACTTGCCCTGTAATCTGGCCACGGCCGTGGCTGGCCCCCTGCAACATTTTGACAGCGTGTTTTGATCATTTAAAAGCTGATTTTTCCACCCTAAAAAGACATCTCTCATTTTATCTTCATTTCCTAGCCAGGGTTTGTTTAGAATAGCATATAATAGAGTAGAAAACTAGTTTCCATTCACTTCCAAGCATCAAGAACATAGCAAAGGTTGATTTCAAAAGCTCAATAGAGAAGTTTTTCTTATCTATTTCTTCCTTTGATTTCTCCTTATGCTTTCATTTACTTTTTTTATGTTTTACATCTATTGTTATATTATGAGTAGCTAAACCATTTGGGACTAGGATTTGATTTGATTTCTTGCTATTGATGCCTAAATAAGTTGTATTGCATAAAGGGGATTATTCGGGTGTTCTAGGGTTAGTTGTGTGATTTGGATTTGTGATGACTTTGTGTATAATTGTTGGATCCCTTTTATATGCATGTTTTGGAGTGTGTTTATTGCTACGAGAGTAGAGCTTGTACACTAGCCACACGTTCACACACTTAATGCCCAATACGAGAGTATTTCGGGTATTAAGGAGTATTTATGCTTTGTGTTCTTGTTTAGGCAACTTTAGGATGGATTGTCACGAGAGTGGAGTTCATAGTGAGGTTGCAAGTCCAAATAGCTACGAGAGTGGTATTTGGACATTTTTGTGCATCTCACTTACCCTATGCCTTGTCTTAATCCCCTAATCCTAAGTAGAATAATTGGCATCTTAGCTTGAATCAACCAAGTCCCGGTCCTTGTTTAATTTGTCATTTGCTAAACCATATCAACTAAACTCCTTAACGATAGGCCTAGCTTCTATAAGAATAGTTTTAGCTTGTGCTTAACTCCACATTACATCAATTCCTAACATTACAAGAGCCATCTCCAGTGGAACGATATCTAAACTCTATACTGTGATTTGATAATTGATGGACCCGTGAAAAAGTCCTTGTCAACAGCTTTTACGCACGTGTTTTTAGCTGTGCATTGCTTAATTCCCATTCGCTATCCTTAGAGAACGACATCTCGGGGGGTTGGGGGAAACTTCACCTTTCTCAACATACTTTCCTTCCCACACATACTACGATTATCAAAATTTCTTGGTTTTGATTTCATTATATCAAAATTTATTTATATTAAATTTATTACAAGTATTAATTAATACAATTAATTATATCTTAGTATAAATATTAATTAATATAAAGTTTATTTATAAAATTAAAATCTAGTTATATATGTGTGTGTGTATGTATATATAGTATGTGTATATATATAAACATACATGTTATTTGTTAAAAAGATTTAATGTGACAATTAAGATCGTTGTAATTAATCATTTTATTGTAACAATACTTTAGTCACAATAATTGTACTTATTTATAAGAATTGTTATTAATTAACTCAAAAATGGGTATCAGTGACGAAAAAAGTGATAACAGATAATTACTTTGTATGTTTATTATATTACAATATTCATTTTATAATATTCTATTACAATATTCAATTTAGAAACAAAATTTTACAATATTATATTACAATTATATGTTGTAATAAATACAACATAATTCAAATAAAAACTTTTTAAAATAATTTTTTTTTATTCTTCACGTGAAACACCTGATGAAGATGCATTAATTAGCATATTTTTACTTGAAAAGGAATTTTCTCAAGTCTTTGAAGTTATCCCTTCAGACCTAAACCACGTGCATGATTTTCTTTATCAAATCAAAATTCTCAACAAGTTGCAGCTGAAATCTTTTCTTTATTTTTCTCTTCATCTTCTTGAAATTTATTATGCAAGATATATATTAATAATTTAGTAAATTAATTTAGTAACGGTCTCACACCAAAGCACACTATATGAGTATATGACTGACATAAATTTAATCTAAACACAAATAATATATAAACTAAATATATACACACACTTGAAATCAGATATATACTCTATATCAAAATCAAAAGCAAAAGATCGAATTTTCAAAGTTTACATAGGCACAAACAAATAACAAAAGTCAAAATCACATAGACTGCATATGACAAAAAACGAAAACATGTAAATGAGTTTGACAAAAACTTGTGTGAGACCGTCTCACCATGAGACATGTCGGGTTGGGTCGGGTCAAGATGCAAATGTAACACTTATATGCACAAATGTCATACTTATATGCTCAAATGTAATACTAATCAGGAATAAATTTTTTTTTACTCATAAGGGTAAATGTAATACTTTTAAGAGAAAATACAATACTTTTACATTTCGATTTAAAAGTATTACATTTTTCCACTGTTTGGTGGTGGCTGTAGTGGTTGTGGTTGTGGTTGGTGGGGGTGTTGTTGATGTTGAAGTGTTGAAGATGGGAATAACTGGGCTATAGGTTATTAGGTTTATGGTGTGGCTGCTGAGGTGGAAGCTGGAAGTTAATAAATAATTAGGCAGTAGGTTATTTATTTTGAGTTAGTTTGGTTTATCGTGTCAATAAGTCTTGAAAGTTTATTATTGTATATTTCTCTTGTTTAAGTTAATTTAATATGAGGTTAGTATCATATTTGGAGTGGTGCCAAGGTGTGAGAGTTGGAGGCAGCCCTTGTACAGGGGTGTTGCAGTGATGGGCAGCACAGGTGCCAGGGGTGGTGTGGACCTGGCATATGTCGCGGCTATTATGGAAGGCCGGCGGCTGAAGAATGGTTCAGGAGGAACCAGTTTGTGTGCACACAACAAGAAAACGGGAAAACACTGGTGGTAGGCAGCGGTTATAAGGGTTTATGGAATGAGAGGCTGGTGCGTTGCGGTGTTAAGCAGCGGTGAAATGGGTGTGGGGTGTGAGAGGCAGGTGCACTGTGGTTGTGGTGTTTGGCCTGGTTTGTAGCTTTGTGGAAGCTTTGTTGGTGCGGACAAGGTGCATTGTGGACTGACTTGGCACAACATGGATGGTTCGAAGGTTCAAGACTTATAGTTCTAGATTTGGAGTCTTATGGTTCATGTGACACATATGTAACAAGTTGGGCATGTTGAAATCTATGCTCCAACTTGAGGGGGGGGGGGGGTGTTAGAGATATAAGGGTTAGTTGTGATATCTACTCTTAGCCCTAGGTTTTAGTGTTAGTAACTTGTGGCTAGGGTTAGTTCTACACTAGTATATATAGCTCTACTCTCTTGTACATTTATACACAGAACATATATACGAATACTTAGTTTTGCTATTCTATTGTTTAACAGCTATGAAGGTTTTTGTTTAATTCCAAGGTTTAATTTATATATACAAAGAAAATTAATTCCATTTTTTGTCATAGATTTGTGGGTGACAGTTAGAGTTGTCAAAACGGGCCAGCTCGTATTGGTTTGATCCGAAAACCGGCGGGGCCGTTTTTTCATGGGTTGAGATTTGCCCAATCCAACCCGTGTAGGACAGGCTGATGAGCAATTTTTTTTAATTAATATTGTTAAAATTATTTTATTATGTATAAACTAGGAATCGCGAACGCCTAACCTCTACGTCAACAACTAACCCCATTTGACCATTTCCAATCAAGCACATTAAAAATATTATTTGATTGATAACAATAGAGGTCACAGTAAAATGATTAATATAATTGCAATGATTTTAATTGTCACTATATAATTTTTTTGTAATAACATATTTTGTCACAGAATGCTAATTTAATTTATTGTGACCTCTATTGTTATCCATCAAATACAGAGTAATACTTTTAGTGTAAGTAAACCTTGTCACAAAACCCTTGAGTAATTACGACAACCTTTCAAAAGTCGTCAGTATTATAATAGTGACAACAGGTGACGACTTCAAAAATAAAAATCAATAGTTTTGGTGACAAGTTGTGCTGTCACTAAATGTGACATTTCTTGTAGCGATCATTTGGCTGCCTTGTACATCTGTTGGTGTACCCACCTACGACCAAGGTTTGCCGGAAGACTAACTCCTACTTTTTTTTTTTAGTACTACTGACTCGGTTACAATGTAGTGTTTGTTCAGAACTACTTTCTCAACCTAGTGAAATACAAAGACTGACTCCTACTTAGAAGAATAGAGTAATTTCAACACTAGCGTTTTGAAAGAAAAATATTATTTACAGATCAGAGTTCAAGTTCCTAAAATACATTTGATAACCATCATCAAAATCTATACAACAATTATTCCTAATAATATATGCAATTTGAATTTGTAACATAAAGGCCTTCTCATATGCAGAGGTGTAAGTCAAATGTCAAAATGAGCTCCGAAAGTTAAGAAGTGCCCGATCCTATCATAGAATTCTGTTTAATCCACAAAATTAAAGGTCCAAATCAGACAACTCAGTCGGCTGGCGGCCTCAAATCTTTTTGTAGACAAGCTAAGGTTGATGTGATTTGGAAGGGTGGTCAAATTTGTGCCTTTACACATCCTCAAATATGAGAAAAATAATGTTATATTATACGTACGTAAAAATCTTATGAGCTTAAAAGAGTTACAATATCCATCTGTCAAAAACAATTGAGCTGACCGGCGGCCTCTCAACTTTTTCTAGACAAGCCATGTTGATTTGAGGTCATAAATTTCTGCCTTTTCACATCAAAAATGATAAAAGTAAGAATTGCATATGGGCATTCAAATACCAGGTTCTTGTGAATAGAATGTGAGAAGTTTCCCTAGCTAGCTAGATTGCCCATTACATGAATCAAAGATGAGTCATCATATCATCAATCAGCTTTCCCCTTCTTTAACACTGAAATTTTTCTTAGTTGCACCTTTAGGACGCCACCTGCTTGGAGAAGTTTTGCCCAAGGATCAGCTTTCCCTTCACAGTGTCTGTTATCTTGGGTCTTAATCTCAAAGCACCATTTCTTACTTTTGAAGGGGGATTCAGATGGCATTGGGTGGATGCAGAATCAGGAAGTGCCCATTTTTTGAGCTCTGATTCAGTAAAACTTCCCAGTTGTTTATGGGATTTTGCTTCATCTCTAACTTACTTTTGTATTTGATCCCAATGATAATAAGAAGTTATCTTTGCTAAATGGTGATGAGTAGAATGGAATGAAATGTATTCTGGTACACAACTAATTCTTCCATGAGCAATATATGTATATATACGTCAAGTGGGCGGTTGGTGGATCTTAAGTTTCAGTTGGATGAGTCAGATTTTGATGATCATGACCACAAAGGTTATGAGATGAGATGTACAAGTTCCTTTCAGAAAGAGATAGCGTATCTGCTTTTCTTTTAAAAATTAATTATTTAGCATTTTGAATTGGTAGTAG
>CP025654.1:11994035-12113595 GCA_003576665.1 Ipomoea trifida
TAAAAAATCAACTAACAAATGAGCGGGATTGTTTTTCATAAATATTAAAAAATTAAAAATGAGCAAGTCATTTTTATAAATATTATAAAGTTTTGTTTATTTTCAACTATTAGATTTACTTAGATTAATGATTTGAAGTTATCGGCACCTTACCCAGAAAATGATTTTCACCAGGTTATGGAACTATTGAAAACTCATAGGTTTTTGTAATAGGTGAATTGAAGTCAAAACATTTATTTTAAATAATACAATAGAAAACTGTTTTTCAACGGCGATTTGTTTATAACCGACATGATATCATAGAGGTGAAATCCTATTTCTGTAATAGTAATACAACATCAAAATATTATTTAAATAAAAATTTCTGATGCAATGTGAAATACTAAATTAATTATTTACTATATAAATTTTCAATAATAGGCAGATTTCAAGAACATCAAAATCAGTCAATCATATATACAGGGTTTTTACTTCGATCTATAACAACTTTGCCAACATTTTACAAGCTAAGTATATTTTTATGCCTGATTCTAAAGAATAATATCTCTAAAGATACTCAGATTGAGAAATTGCATTCTGGAGATATTTCAAGGTTCTTTGGTGATGTAGGAACCACATAAACCAGAACTCAAAATGATCTTCTGTGATTGCTCGTATGTACTTCTCTGATGGATTCTCCAAATTCTCACTTTCATTTGCGCTGTTAATTTTTGTAATTGGGATTGATACCTTATAATGCATTCTCATGGACTTTCCGGTTGAAGAAAGGATTTTGATTGATCTATCACTAAGGAAGGCAAGTTTATGAGTAGAAACAAAGAGTAGGCCAGGCATTGGACCAGATGTTGTTGATAAATAACATTGAGATGCTTTCAACAGCTTTTCCCCTTCTTTAGCACAGAATTTCTTGTTGAACACCTTTTCGACGCCACCTGCTTGGAGAAGTTTTGCGCCAAGGATCAGCTTCCCCTTCACAGTGTCTGTTATCTTTGGCCTTAATCTCACAGCACCATTTCTTAGTTTTGAACTGGAAGAGAGATGGCATTGGGTGGCAGAATGAGGAAGTGCCAGTTTTTTTGAGCTCTGATTCAATAAAACTGCCCAGTAGTTTATAGGAACTGGGCTCTCCCCAAATCTTGATTTGATCTGATTTTGCTTCATCTCTAATTTCTGTTGTTTCTATTGGCCTGACTAGGATAACAAGAAATTATCTTTGCTAAAGGGTGTATGTATGTGTAGACTCCAATGAACTGTTAGTTTTCTGGTATACTAGAACTGATTCTTCTATTAGTAATTAATGTGTATATATAGGTTAAGTTGGCAGTTAGTGGATCTTAAGTTTTTGTTGGATGAGTCAGATTTTGATCATCATGACCCAAAAAGTTTAAAAGATAAGGTTCATCTATAAGTCCATTGTAGAAAAGATACCACTGCACACCTGGTCTGCTATTTATTTTATTTTATTTTATTTATATATAAAGTAATTTTCTAAAAGAATGTTGTGAATATTAGCATGGTAGTACTTAATTCCAGATCAGAGATGGTCAGCAAATATAAGAAATCATGTTGGCCCATGTGTCGAAAAGTAGTTTGATTGGTCTAAAGAAGTAGGTAGGAGGCTGGATGTGATGATATGATGACTAATCATCTTTTCTGTGGTGAGTGCATGCATCATGTGTGTGTTACTGCAACTTCTTAGCAGTGTTAGAGCATCACCACCAATAAATATTGGGTGGTTTATGTCAGAAGAGATACCATTGTGTTAAGAGAGATAATAAGAGATATAGTGAGAAGAGATCATATGCTACACAAGATCCATGGAACAGTATTTTCTGACATTATAATCTAACGCTCATGTGCTGCTGTGCGCATTATGGGCACAGCAGGCCCATGCAGGCGGGCGCGTGCACTGCACGCTCAGGCGCGCTTGACCACATTATTTATTTATTTTTTAAAATTTGATTTGTTTTAATTTTTTTTCTCCACTCTCATTTTCTCTTTCCTAATCACGTACACTCACATAAAAACGGCAAAAAAACTCCATTGATAAGGATGTTCTTAGTGGGTTTCTGATCTTACCTACTTTTCGTGCCACATCTTTGTTCTATGGGTTGGCAGAATCCCGTAAAGAATCAAATCCATCAATTGATGGCTTGGTAGATTGTTGGCAGATGTTGGTAAAGCCGTAAAAGGCTAAGTTCTACTCACGCCCTCATGAAAACGTGATGGCAATCTATAAGAAAATAAAGTTGTACCTTCATTACTAGTTATAGTTTTAGGCATAGTGGTAACACTTGATTCTAATAAAGATGTATCATACCTTTTGGAATAGTGGTAAGCACTTATCTTAACAAAGTAATATCAGAGCTAGGTTACGGGTTTGAGTCAGAGCCCAACAAAAGCAAAAATTGTACAGTTAAGAGTAACAGGTGTCGGAGGAAAAATTATTGGCCGGGAACCGATAAAGGGTCAAGTTACACCTTCATTACTAATTATAGCTTTTAACATAATGGTAAACATTTGATTCTAAGACCACGTAAATGATGTAATGGGCAAGGAAAACTTCCCACGTGCTACTCAAAATGCAAGTTGGGAAGAACCCTGTTTTTGAATGCTTATCTGCAACTCTCGTGCATCATCCAAGCATTACTTTCGTCATCTTTGATGTGTAAAGGCACAAATTTATGATCAGCCTTACAAATCGCATCAACCCTGTCTTGAAAAAGCCGTGAGGCCGCCAGCCGGCTCGGTTGTTTTTGACAGACCACTGTAACTTTTTAATGGTCAACGAACATCACCGTACCTTTCATCTTCAACTTCAATTCAGTTGCGTAATCAAAGAATTCTGGTAGCACAGTGTTGCCTCTGAGTTTTAATATTAACTCTCTTACAATGTAAAGTCTTTTCTTACATACTCTTTCAATCTATTGAAGTATAAAGAGTCAATATCCCCAATTATGTCACTTAATAACAAAATATTTGGCGAGTAAATACTTCTATTTAATCATGGAGTATTCGCAGAATTTTAAAGAATAAAAGAGAGTTTTCGTGTGAGAGGAAAAATCAGAATTTTGAAGTTCTAGCAATCATTCAAACATTCTGCTTATTTGTTTGAATCCCAGTGTATGGCATTGACTCTTTGTTTTTCAGTAAATTGAAAAAGTATGTATGAACAGATACTACATTTCAATAGAGTTTTTTTTTTTTTTTTTTGAAAATCTATTTTAATAGAGTTAATAGTACTAAAAAAAAATTTAGCACTAATGACAAAACATCATAGATTCGCGCAACTTATTTTGTTACTGCACAACAAAGGTTTCTAATGTATGTGTTTGAGCAATATAACACGGATTCGCGTAAAACCTCTGCTTCACCCTCAATTTTGGCATAGAGGTTTGGCTGATAATTTAATCACCTTAATCCATTATTCTCCTAATTAATCTCCTATTTGAACTCAATCTTCTTTACATGTCTACCAAGAATTTAGAGTTATACCAATGACTATTCTTGTTAGTTACTGTGTGGTCTACAATTTTATCTAGACTTTTTATGATCCTTGGGAATTGGGACTATAAATTTTCATGTCTTTACTTAATGGGCTCTCTTGGGAGTCTTTAAAGGTGTATCTCTGGTTGTGTTTGTTGCTATTGCTGGTGTTCCATCTTGCTATTGCTTATCTAAACTAATTGGGCAACCTTGTTTTCTTCCTCTGATCTGGTAGATAAGTTCAATGACTTTAATTTTTTTTTTTAGAACTAGGAGGCCAAAGAATTCCTATTTGCGTTTTTTTTTTTTTTTGGTGTAACAGAGGGACCAAGGTCCCTAGAAATTTCAATTCTATTTGGGTTGAAATGTTTATACCTCAGTTTTGGTGCAATTCCAAGTTCGTCTATTATCATATTTGAAAGTCCAATGCGCCCGAAAACCCTAAACCCTATACATACTCTTTTGGTGAACTTTCAAAACGGGCTCAAAACACATGGAAGCCTTCTACATGGGTTGAAATTATTGTCCATAGCTCAGTTATGGTGCAATTCTGAGTTCATGAGTTTTTGCCAAAAATTTGACAAAAGGGAAGATTAGTGCCTAAAATAGTGTTGTCTAAAATTTGTGACAAAAACATTATCCCAATCTTACCTAGTGGACACAATATACGAAAATCAGTCAAAGAAGGGAACAAGAATAAATCTTCACAAAGTAAGCTTCATACTCCCAATGCTCCAAGGATCAAGACCTTAAAAGCATTATAAAAAGATCCTTTCCTCAAAGCATATATAAACCTGATCTGAGCACGCACAAAATTCCTCTGAAGTTGCTTTGAGTACTCATTGTATTAGGGAAAAGTATAGCAAAGAGTCTTATACCGTTCTAGTTCACGCAAGAAGTACTACAATGGGTAGATTTCAATAGATAGATAGAAGATCAAGTCTATTATGTAAAAATGTCGCCAACTATTTTACTTTAATCTGTGCTCATAGTGAATTAAGAATTTCTCCGAAAACTACCTCGTAGACTAGGAAATTCTTAAACTACGTTAAAAGCCTTTGTGTTACAACTACTATTCTAACATCACTCTGTGACCCCCTTTTAAAAGTTTCAATAATTATTAAGCTTTAATTTCACATTTGAAATTATACAAAACATGGTACAAATATTTATTTTAGGAAGGGTCCTTAATTACAAGGGTACCCAGCCCCTAGTTCCGCCCTTTAATTTATTAGATTGGTTAGTTTAATTAATGTGGGATAGTTGGCAATGTTAGAAAATTGAGCAAATACCAATTTTGGTCCCACAACTATTAGCAAAATGACAATTTTGGTCCACATGTTTAATTTCTACCAATTTTGGTCTCACGACTATTATTTTAGTACCAATTTTCATCCACGACTATTGTTTTAGTGCCAAAATTCATCACGCCGGTCACCCATCCATTTAAAAACGTGCAAAAATCTAAAATTGTTAAGGGTAATTTCATCCTTTTCAACTTAATATCCCAATTTGAGCATTAATAAATGGATTTAAGTCCTAAGATCGATAAAAAATCGCAATTTTCCTCATCAAATTTAGGTAAAATGAGGAGGAAAACTACAATTTTTTATCGATCTTAGGACTTAAGTCCATTTATTCATGCTCAAATTGGGATATTAAGTTGAAAAGGAAGAAAGTACCCTTAACAATTTTAGATTTTTACACGTTTTAAATAGATGAGTGACCGACGCGATGAATTTTGGCACTAAAACAATAGTCGTGGATGAAAATTGGTACTAAAACTACAATAGTCGTGGGACTAAAATTGGTGGAAATTAAACATGTGAACCAAAATTATCATTTTGCTAATAGTCGTGGGATCAAAATTGGTATTTGCTCTTAGAAAATTGGATTGTGGAGTAATAAGTGGAATTCTATCTTCAGGCTTATGAAATAAACTTTGTTTACATTTGAAAGCTAAGTAATTCATCAAGGTGTATCTCAAAATTTTAGTGTGGTAAAAAACCTCTTGTGAATTCTACAGAAAAATAAACGGAAAATAGGCAACATATGAATTGTATCACTTTTCTCCATATCCAGACCTTTTTAAATACCAAGGCAATATTAATATATTGCGGAATTAATATTACTTCTCTTCTTTTATCTTCCAGGATAAATAATATACTGTATTAAATAAATACAATTAAAACAACAAAATCACAAGTGGCACAAAGTGGCTCCCTCAAATGAGAAGTCATGGGTTTGAACTCCAGTGGGAGCAATATTGACTTTTTGTGATTCAGTATGTTGAAGAATGAGTTAACCACAGCATAACAAACTCTTATATACTCACTCTTTGAAAATAAATTGAATGACTAACAGATCAATAAATAATAAAATTTCTATCAAATTTAAAATAATATTCATAACTCAAATAAAACCAAAATATTATTTAAATAATTGGTAGACTCTGAAATATTAAATTGACTACTTAACATATAATAAAATTTCCAATAGACACATTTTTTAAGAACTTCAAAAAATCATTCAATCATATACACAGGCTTGTCCACATTTTACAAGTATATTATTATACAGAAATATTTCTAAGAATACTAAGCCTGAGAAATTGCATTTTGGAGATATTTTAAAGTTCTTTGATGATGTGGGAACCACATAAACCAGAACTACTCAAAATGATCTTCTGTGACTACTTGTATATACTTCTCTGATGGATTCTTCAAATTCTCACTTTCATTTGCTCTCTTAATTTTTGAAATTGGGATTGACACCTTATAATGCATTCTCATGGACTTTCCAGTTGAAGAAGGGATTTTGATTGATCTCTCACTAAGAAAGGCAAGTTTGTGAGTAGAAACAAAGAGTAGGCCAGGCATTGGACCAGATGTTGTTGATAAATAACATTGAGATGCCTTCAACAGCTTTTCCCCTTCTTTAGCACCGAATTTCTTCTTGAACACTTTTTCCACGCCACCTGCTTGGAGAAGTTTTGCCCCAAGAATCAGCTTGCCCTTCAGAGTGTCTGTTATCTTTGGCCTTAATCTCACTGCACCATTTCTTACTTTTGAACTGGAAGACAGATGGCATTGGGTGGCAGAACTAGGAAGTGCCTGTTTTGTTGAGCTCTGATGATTCAATAAAACTGCCCAGTAGTTGATGGGAACTTGCAGGTTGTCCTCAATTCTTGATTTCATCTGATTTTGCTTCATCTCTAACTTACTTTTGTTCTTTTGTTTTTGCAAGCTAAGGATAACTAGAAATTATCTTTGCTAATAAAGTCTAAAGGGTGAGTAGAATTGAACGTACTGATTTCTGGTATACAACTGATATTCTTCCATAAATAATGTCTATATATAGGTTATAAGTAGTGGCCAGGGTAGTTGGATGAGTCAGATATTGATCATCATGACCCAGAAAGGTTACAAGATGAGATGAGATTTTGAATTAAGTAGTCCCTTTCAGCGTATCTGCTTTTAATTTCATTTTGGATTGGTAGTAGGAGGAGAAGGATTTGATGATATGATGACTCATCTTTGATTCATGTAATGGACAGTCTAGCTAGCTAGGGAATTGGGAAACTTCCCACATGCTACTCACAAGAACCTGGTATTTGAATGCCCATATATATGCAATTCTTACTTTTATCATGTTTGAGGTGTAAAGGCAGAAATTTATGACCTTACATATATAAACATGGCTTGTCTAGAAAAAGTTGATACGGCGCCACCGCGCCAGTCGGCTGGATTGTTTTTGACAGATGAATATTGTAACTCTTTTAAGCTCATAAGATTTTCACGTATAATATATACTTAGTTTTTCGAGGACATTGCATAAATGATTAATATTTGTATTGAAATAATTAATTCAAAATATATTAATGTAAGATTAAATAGGAGAAATTCATTATAGTTGACATTAAAATTAAAGTTTAATTTGCATTTTTTAAAAATAAGTATCTAAATACTTATGGTAGTTGATATGGTATTAGGTGGTGGATGGATACTACTTTTGGTTGGAATTACTCAAAGTTTTGTTAATTCGCTTTGGGATAGGTTTGTGATTGTCTTGGTCTTCATATTGCTTGTCAAAGTCTCATGTGCAATTGGGTTACTGGTGCTAATGTGCAAAAAGAACATATTTGGTTTAATTAGTTTTGTTACATTAAAGAAATAGATGCATAGAATTTCTAAGTTGATTCCCTACCTTACTCATTCTTTAGACATTGATCATCCTAATTACTTGTTGCTTTACTTTCACTTGTTTACTTTGATGATGTTCTTTGTTTAGTATTATATTGAGACCTAGCTTTCTACAGCTTTTACGCACTTGTTTTTAGCCGCGCATTGCTCAATTCCCATTCGCCATCCTTAGAGAACGACATCCCGGGGGATTGGAGGAAACTTCACCTTTCTCAACATACTTTCCTTTCCACACATATACTACGATTATCAAAATTTCTTGGTTTTGATTTCATTAAGTCTCTCTATTCTAGTGATGTTGTGTTTGGCGAGATCTACACCTCTTATGTACAATTTCCTTTTGGAAAGTTTTACATGTCGGATAGATGGGTTTTCGTTTAAGGAAATTAAATAAAGTGTGCATTCCTAATTGTTTTGTACGTCTAAGTCTGATCTCTAATCGCATGGAGGTGACCTTATGAGACACTTTGGTATTTCTAAAACTTATGATACATTGCATGAACACTTCTATTGGCCTAGATGAAAAAGGATGTTGAGAATTTTGTGAATAATTGTACTACACATCATCATGCTTAGTCTAAATCCCTACCCCAAGACCTTTACACGCCATTCTATGTTCCTAGTGGCCCGTGGCTTGATATTTCTATGGATTTTGTTCTAAGGTTACCTATGAGTTCTAAGAGAAAGGATTCCATTTTTGTTGTAGTTGATCGCCTTAGTAAGATGGCCAAATTTATTATTGCTTGCACTAAAACTGATGATTGAACTCATATTGCTAACCTTTTCTTTATTATTGAGATTGTTAAAATGCATGGCATCCCTAACACTATTGCTTCTGACAGAGATACTAAGTTTCTTAGCCACTTTTGGCGTGTTCTGTGGGCTAAAATTAGACTAAGTTTCTATTTTTTACTACTAATTAATTGTCACCCTCAAACAAATAGACAAACAAAAGTACATATATAGTTAATAGAACCTTATCTCAATTACTTAGAAGTGTGATCTCTGATCTAAAAATCAGAAATCATGGGAAGAATGTTTGCGTCATGTTGAGTTTGCTTATAATCGTGCAATACATTTAACCACTACAGTGTCTCCTTTTGAAGATGTGTATGTTTCAATACGTTATCTCTTATAAACTTACTTGCTTTACCTTACAATCCGCATGATAGCTTAGATGGATCGGAGATGAACATGCCAAGGAAGAAGATCATGTTTGAGCCGGGAGATTAGGTGTGGATTCACTTGCTTAAAGACTGTTTTCCCCACGAGAGAAAGTCCAAGCTAAACTAGCATGGAGATGGCTTTTTCAAGTGATACTATGGATCAGAGACAATGCTTATAAGGTTGATCTAATTAAAGGAGAATACAATGTCTCTTCTACTTTCAATGTTTCATGTTTGTCCCGGTATGATTTATAGATTCGAGGTAGAATCATTTTCAAGAAGGGGATGATGATGCAGACTAGCATACTGAAGATCCATTAAGAGTGTCAATTGGGCCAATCACAAGGTCCAAGTCTAAAAAATTAAGACAACTCTTCATTGGTACAGTTATGTTTAAAGATGGTGGAAATCCAAGTCAAGCCTAATAGCGAAAGATGAAGACGAAATCAATGCTTTTTATAATTGTTTAAGTGTTGATTTGGAGATTAAATTATGCCCAGATTCGCCCTATTATATCATTAGTTAAAATGTTTCGCATGAGAGAAAAAACACTATTTTGTATTTAAAAGGATTCCTTAAATCCCTTTCTAAATAAAATTATTTTACTTACTTTTTAGATTAGGTTTTTTTATTTTTTTTTAAAACTTTTGTGAAACTTTTTAGATTAGGTTTAGGACATTGTTTCCCATTATATTTATAACTACAATGCCGCCCCTCTACCTATAAATAAGACACGACTATAGCAGCTTTAGATGATTTTTCTTTTAATGAAACTCTTTAGTCTTTCTTTATACTTGTGTAAGAAACCTTATTGCTAACTGTGGACTCAATTAGTGGCTACCTCGCAGACTTGAATCATTCTTTCTCTCTTAGCTTCAACCTTAGATTGATTTAGGTTTGTAGACTCGTTCTTGGGTCAAAGGAAACTAGATCCGACTCTAGTTGATTGAAGATATCATCTCAAAGTACTTGACGCTACAACGGGTTTCTTCCCAAGTCTTTGAGGATTCGAGATCGGACTAAGGGTTCCACATGAGGTCTAAGGTTTTTTATCCATCTCTATCCTTACATTGATAGCTATTTGGAACAATACTCTATTTTATTACCATTAACCGTAAACCCTCCTGTTGAGGATAACGCTGGACAAACAAATGGCATGCAAGATCCGTTGCAAGTCATGGAAGGTCCTATCACACGAGAATGGTCCATGAGGTTGCAAGAAGCTTTAAATGGACTCTAAACCATTAACCGTAAACCCTCCTGTTGAGGATAACGCTGGACAAACAAATGCCTTTTCATTTTCCTTTAAAGACAGACAATGTATGAGATTAGGAATCAAAGTCTTGCGCATTGCATCGCAAGTTTTCTCTCACTAGGTCCTATGTGAGCTCTACGGACTTATCAAGGAAATTACCATCCTTGTGGCGTCATTCCCGGTTTTTATCGTTCCACAGCCGGACGTGGCAAACCGCTATTCACCAAAATCCAAAAAAAAAAAACACCTTAACTCCAACCCAACGAAGCCTAAACCTGCAACAAACACCCACCCGTCCTTCACTTACTTTTCGTCTAAAACTACCGAACTACCGGAGAACCAACTGGGACCGGTTCGAGCAATCTTTAGTAGCACGAAGCTTCGCTATGGGTTGCCGAATCGCAACATTTTGGTATCAGAGCCAAGTTTATCCAATTGGTACACGTAAGATCTTCATATCACCTAGAGACATTTAGAATTGGTTGTTTTCATCAACTACATGCATTGCTACGAACTTGCTGATATTTAAACGATCTTTGGCACTCTAGCATGTGGCTTAAGAAGTGATAATAACTTGATTAATTGCTTCAAAAATCACCATGTGTTGCCATAGTTATTGTTTTTGTGTAACTAGCATGTGAACAATGAACTTTTATGTCATGTGCAAAGCTAGTTTTTTGTCTTCCAGTATTCCTTGCTATGAGTTAAAGGAGATAAAAAAAATTGTTTTGCCAAAAAAAAGGTAAAAAAAAAAAAAAGAAAAGAAAAGAATAGCAATGTTACTTGGATTTGATCATATATCTGGAATTTTTATCTTCATTGAACTTGCCCAACTTGTGTTATCCACCCAAACTACCTGGTGATATAACCCCATAGCCAAAAGACCATGAACAAATTTTTACCAAATAAAACCCAGAATATATTCACCTAGCCACTTGGTAGTACAGTCTTGATTTTAGTTGTTAGAACTCGGAGGAGAGAACTTTGATTTCTAATAAGAGGGTATAATTATTATCTTCATTGAACTTGCCCAACTTGTGTTATCCACCCAAACTACCTGGTGATATAACCCCATAGCCTCATGATGAGAGCCATGAAGGGACAATTCGCTAAGATTACTAATGTGATTGAGGGATTGAGTGAACGAATTGAGAGAGTTGAAGAAGCTCAACGACAAAATCAAAATGGGGGGCAAAATGGGAGAGGTAATGAGGATGAAGAAGAAAAGGATGAGGAAAGTGAGAGTGAGCAAGATGGGGAAGAAGAAAATAATGGGAGAAGAAGAATCAGGAATAGAGAATATAGAAGGGGGCGTAGAGATAGGAGGAGGTTAGATGATGACTTGGGGAATGTTAAGATGTCTCTGCCGAATCTCAACACCTCCTTTATAAACACAATGACCTACACCCCCACAAAGCACAAAGTCCTACCTTCAAGAACAACTCTCCCAAGACCCACCAGAATGCACAACCACCAACAAAGTAATGCACCACTACTTTCATAGAAATGAACGCCTTTACTACCAGGAATGCATAACTTTTACTCTAGGATTGTACAAAGGTATGCAACATTTTATAAGGCACACTTTGAAACCCTAACCTCTAAACCATTAAATCGTAAACCCCAAAAAGTTGACCACCGACATACTATAATGCACAATACTGCCCCATATTATGCAAAACATTTTGGTGAAAAAACTTTTTATTTGCTAAAAGAGTGACAATATAGATTTAAATAAATGTAAATATATATTTTTTTATTATTATATGTATTTTGTGTTATGTAAAAAAATTTTAATGTAATGATCGAGACGAGTGTCAATCGCATGCACTCATATAATTATGTATTCCATACATTATTGCATAAAGTATAATTAGAAATCATTACCAATAATAATTTGAAAGACATTATAAATTTCTACAGCTCCCCCCCCCCCCCGAACTCCATTTTTCTGCCTCCATCCATGGTGTTGAGCAATTGATTTACACAAGCTACAAAAATCCTTTTTAGTTCTTGCTTGTTTGTCGGATTTAATTGTTGAATGCTTAACTTTAAAATAGAAAATTTGTTTTATCCTAGGAAACCAAGGCTACAATACTCCTAACACATTAAGATGTAGCAAATGAGATTTTAAGAAAAGTTTGAGTGTCACACCACTCGAGTTTGAAACACGTAACTTTTGATTTTTTAGTGTTTGTTATTTCAGAATTATTTATAAATATTCCAACATAGGCAAGTCTAACAAAATAAAATTCTCCATTTGCTACTATCTATAACTTTTGGTGTAATGGTAACGCTTGGTTCTGCGAATTAGTATCAAAGCGAGCTTCTTGCCATTGAAACATGACATAACAATTTGTTATCTGACATAAGCGCTTCATCTTGACAAAAGTTTTTCTTATTGTACTATATGCATATTTAGCTAAGTTTCTTTTTTTTTTTTTCCTTTGAACCGAATAATAAAATTAAAACCCTATATTATCGTACTATGGGATCCTGCTCTCGCTTGAACCTTCCCCTCCCATATTTAATTTTTCGCACCCAGTTTGTTGTACATTCATTCTCAGTTTGTTGTACATTCGTTCTTAATTTTTTGTGCATTCGGTCTCAGTTTGTTGTGCATTCATAGTATGAATGTTGTGCATCTCGCCCACTTTGTTGTGCATCTGGATTTGTCCATAGGGTCCTCTCTCTCTCTCTCTATATATATATATATATATATATATATATATATATATATATATATATATATATATATATGTATGTATATATATATATAGGAAGGGGCTCATGTGGATTATGTTCTTTAGGTGAGAAATAGGATGAAATTATGGCCATAGATCTAATTCAATCCAATGTATGAAATTGCCTTCCAGATTTCAATACACGCGCATCATTAAGGGTAGTAATGTAACTACATCATATTATTTTTCATAGTTACTTGTAGTGCATAATTTTCACTCGTGTAGTGCAAATATTTGTGCCTAATAGTGCAAATATTTAAACCTAATAGTGCAACTATTTTAACATAACAGTTCAAATAGTTCATGCTTAGAGTTGAAGGTATTAAACATGATTTAGGTTATTTATATGCTTAAAGTGCACATTTTCTTGCCATAAAAAGTACATTTTGTGTTTAAAAGTGCACATTCTTAAGTCTACTTCAAATGAAATTACATAGAACTCACAATTTTCTTGATAATAACATGTAGTGCAAGATTTTTACTCATATAGTGCAAATATTTAAACCTAACAGTGCAACTATTCTAACCTAACAATTCACATAGTTCATCCTTAGAGTTGAAGATATTAAGCATGGTTTACGTTATTTTTATGCTTATAGTGATCATTTTCTTGCCATACAGAGCACATTTTTGTGCCTAAAAGTGCACTTTCTTTTGCCTATATGAAGTGAAGTTGCATAGAATTCACATTTTTTTTATAATAACATGTAGTGCAAGATTTTTACTCATATAGTGCAAATATTTAAACCTAATAGTGCAACTATTCTAAACTAACGTACAGTTCACATAGTTTATTCTTAGAGTTGAAGGTATTAAATATGGTTTAGGTTATTTTTATGCTTATAGTGCAAATTTTCTTGCCATACAAAGCACATTTTTGTGCCTACAAGTGCACTTTCTTATGACTATACCAAATGAAATTGCATAGACATTGCGGTGCATAATTTTCAACCATATAGTGCAAGTTTTTGTGCCTAGTAGTGCACATTTTCTTAATTAACAATGCAAGTTGTTCAGTCATAGAGTTAGGCTATTATCCATCTTATGGCTTAGGTTTATGTTCTATAGTGCATGTTTTTGTGCTATACAGGGCATAAATTTGTCCCTAACAGTGCACATTCTTGTGGCTAATCAACTAAAAATGCATAAATCACACTATTTTTTCATAAATACGTGCAGTGCATAATTTTCAATCGTATAGTGCAAATATTTGTGCCTACTAGTGCACATTTTCTCAACTAACAGTGCATGTTGTTCAGTCGTACAGTTCAGGCTATCATCCATCCTTTAGGTTAGTTTTATGCTCGTATACTAATAATCTCATGTTTTGTTGGATGAAGAAACCAACCAGAAGTACGACATTCCTATGCTGTGCACAACTCAATACTCGCAATTCCCTACAGAAATCAGTATCAACTTGAGAACCTAGAAACTTGAGTTGTTTTACAGCAACCACCAATCCATCCCTCAGAATCCCGATCGTTAATCATACCCCGATCGTTCATCGACTTCACTTTGTGTTTTTCGCTGGACAATTTTACCCCGATCGGTAATCGTATTACAGTTATTTGTAATGCGCTAATTTTGATTTGAATGGTTAAGATCATTTACCAAAATTAAATCTAATGGTCTTATATTTCATCCTATTTCTCACCTAAGGGATTAATTTCACAGGATCCTTTATATATATATATATATAGAAATAATTTCAGGTGCGGCTGTGCTCTCCTGTGCGGTCGTGCGGTCACACACCACTCAATGTTACGAAATACACCATTGAATGTTAAGAAACACACCACAATGTTAAGAAACACACCACAGTGCATATTTGTGTGGTGTTTTTCTTAACATTGAGTGGTGTGAACCGCACGGTCGCATGGGAGAGCACGGCCGCACCTGATCATGACTCTCTCTCTCTCTCTCTCTCTCTCTCTCTCTCTATATATATATATATATATATATATATATATATATATATATATATATATATATATATATATAGAATATTAATCAAATGTGGCCGTGCTCTTAGGTGTGGCCGTGCGGTCACACACCACTCAATGTTACGAAATACACCACTCAATGTTAAGAAACACACCACAATGAAAATATACAAAAACACCATAAAACACACCACACACCCAAAATAATGCACCATAACTCCCATGTCCCTAATGGTGCATTTGCTAATACTGTGTGGTGTATATTTGCATACCTAGTGGTGTGTTTTTGGGTGACGCGTCCCTAACGATGCATATTTGTGTGGTGCATTTTCTAACACTGAGTGGTGTATATCTGTATACATAGTGGTGAGGCCGCACTGTTCACACCTAAGAGCACGGCCACACTTGAACATGACCCTATATATATATATATATATATATATATATATATATATATATATCAACAAACTGAGGCCAAATGCACAACAAACTAAGAACGAATGCACAAACTTGGAAAGTTTACAATAATTATACAATGGACTCTATTTTTTTTTTACTAGAACCCTCAACTAATAATGAACCTAGGATGGTTGAGATTAATTTTTTTACTTTTGACGGGAGGACCTTGTTCTCATTTGATTCTGCTGGGTCATCACCTGATCCGGAACCTATATATATATATATATATATATATATATATATATATATATACATATATATATATGTATATATACATATATATATATGTATATATATATATATATATGTATATATATATATACATATATATATATGTATATATATATATATATGTGTATATATATATATATATATATATAGGGCCGGTCCAAACATTGTAGAGGCCCTCGGCAAAATTTAAAAAATGGGCCCCTTATACAAAAAAAACTAAAATTTAAATGTAATAATACTAAAAAATAATAATATCAAACAACATGAAATACTATTAAAAAATTTTCAACATTTTTTTAAATACAAAAGTAATCATGACAAAAAAAATTCTACGTGCCATGCAAAATCTTCGATAATTGCATCAATATTAACATTCTCTAGCATATCCTTCTCAATACATAAAATCGTCATTAACATGGTCTTGGTCATTTAAATTTTGTTTAGATTGTTTCAAATTTTCAATAAATGATTATGATTTTTTGAAAAATTTATTTATAGCTCCTCTTTGTGATTCTATTAGCTGCTCTACTTGTTTTTTTTTTATCTGTTTTCTTTTTTCACCATCACATAAATGCTTTTTAGGTAACTTTATATAAAAAAATTTTAAAAAATGTGTATAGGAAAAGAACAAAAGCACCTGAATATTTTTAAAAAGTTCCCCTCAGTCTTCAGTTGTATCAGTATCACAAACAACTCCACAACTACGATTTTTTGTTCATTTCTTCTATATATTCTAGAATTACAGAAATCACAAAATTCATTATCCAAATAAACATTACTCATTAGAAGATTATAGATTTATAGCCCTATATCCCTAATGCCTATAGGTGTGTTGTGTTGCATGTGTGCAGTGTTGCATAGGAAATAAACACAGAACAAATTACAAATAGAAGAAAACTTAGTTACAACAGACAATGGGGCCCAAATTGGCAAACAAATGAACAATCATTGATTAATCGAATTGGAAAATTTTTTTACTGAAGAAGGCAAATGAGTTAGCCGGTTAGAGTGTCGATTCTAATAGATAAAAGATAATTAGGTGTGCTCGACTCCCCGTGTCGATTCTATTTCTAAATTATTTAATTAAGCGTCGATTCTCAGCTTCTGCAGTCTCATCTATTCTTAATTTTTTGTTTTCTAATATAATTATAACACTAATTTTTTGTTTTCTAATATTATTATAACACTATAATAGATATATGTATACATGTACATATATATATGGATGAGCCCCTTCTATCCTGGGCCTTGGGCGGTCGCTTATCCCGCCCGTGATCAGGACCGACCATATATATATATATATATATATATATATAGGTTCCGGATCAGGTGAGGATCCTGCATAATCAAATGAGAACAAGGTCCTCCCGTAAAAAGTAAAAATTGATCTCAATCATCCTAGGTTCATTATTAGTTGAGGGTTGAGTCATTTCCATTTTTGGTCCTACTGTTATTGAGGCATTGCCAATTTTAGTCCACTTCATTAATTTTTGCCACATTACGACCAATCTTATTTAGTCATTGCCATTTTTAGTCCACCGTTAAAATTTTCGTCAAATAACCGTCCAAAAGAGGGGTATTTTAATCTTTTCATGCTTTGTTCATATCCTTTACCCTTTGTAGTGGTTTTCCTTACAGATTTTCATCCAATGAAGAGGTCCGGCGAAAGCCATGGCTTTATAATGTGGCTCACATGGCTTTCGTCGGACCTCTTCAATTGATGAAAACGTGTAAGGAAAACCACTGCAAGGGGTCAAGGAGATGACCAAAGCATGAAAAGACCAAAAGTAATCCTATTTTAGACGGTAATTTGACGAAAATTTTAACGGTGGACTAAAAGTGGCAAAGACTAAATAAGACTGGCCGTAATGTGGCAAAAATTAATGAAGTGGACTAAAATTGGCAATGCCTCAATAACAATAGGACCAAAAGTGGAAATGACTCTTGAGGGTTCTAGTAAAAAAAAAATAGAGTCCATTGTATAATTATTGTAAACATTCCAAGTTTGTAATTTTATTTTTTATTTTTTGAAAAAAAAAAACCTCACTCATTTCCCCTATTTTCTAGCAATTGATCAAATCTGATGAAAAGTGAAATTTTCATTTAATTTATTCATTTTCACACATGACTAGATGCATGCATGCAGGCCATGAGAACAGCCAAAATGATCTCCTTATGCCACATCACCGGCCAAAACAAATCGGAAAACTAAACCAGGTCAAACTGGCTCAAAGGGATCATATTGTTAATGTCACAGCTGTACAGGATTAAACACCTTAGTTTAATATGGATACTTGGAAATTTTCAACTTCTTAAAAAATCAGTAAATCTTATATACAGTAGTAGTTCACATTTTACAATATATACCTCTAAAGATACTGAGCTTGAGAAATTACATTCTGGAGATATTTCAAGGTTCTTTGATGATGTTGGAACCACATAAACCAGAACTCAAAATGATCTTCTGTGACTACTTGTATGTACTTCTCTGATGGATTCTTCAAATTCTCACTTTCATTTGCTCTCTTAATTTTTGCAATTGGGATTGATACCTTATAATGCATTCTCATGGACTTTCCGGTTGAAGAAAGGATTTTGATTGATCTATCACTAAGAAAGGCAAGTTTATGAGTAGAAACAAAAAGTAGGCCAGGCATTGGACCAGATGTTGTTGATAAATAACATTGAGATGCCTTCAACAGCTTTTCCCCTTCTTTAACACTGAAGTTTTTCTTGAACACCTTTTGGACGCCACCTGCTTGGAGAATTTTTGCCCCTAGGATCAGCTTTCCCTTCACAGTGTCTGTTATCTTGGGTCTTAATCTCACAGCACCATTTCTTACTTTTGAAGGGGGATTCAGATGGCATTGGGTGGGTGCAGAATCCGTAAGTGCCCATTTTGTTGAGCTCTGATTCAGTAAAACTGCCCAGTTGTTTATGGGATTTTGCTTCATCTCTAACTTACTTTTGTATTCGATCCCAAGGATAACAAGAAGTTATCTTTGCTAAAGGGTGATGAGTAGAATGGAATGAACTGTTTTCTGGTACACAACTAATTCTTCCATGAGCAATATATGTATATATAGGTCAAGTGGGCGGTTGGTGGATCTTAAGTTTCAGTTGGATGAGTCAGATTTTGATCATCATGACCCACAAAGGTTACGAGATGAGATGTACAAGTTCCTTTTCAGAAAGAGATAGCGTATCTGCTTTTCTTTTAAAAATTAATTATTTAGCATTTTGAATTGGTAGTAGGATTGATGATATGATGACTCATCTTTGATTCATATAATGGGCAATCTAGCTAGCTAGGGAAACTTCCCACATGCTACTCACAAGAACCTGGCATTTGAATGCCCATATGAAATTCACTGCATCATCATCATCATCAGTACAATGTAACATTATTACTTTTCTCATATTTGATATTTGAGGATGTGTAAAGGCACAAATTTGACCACCCTTCCAAATCACATCAACCTTAGCTTGTCTACAAAAAGATTTGAGGTCGTTAGCCGACTCAGTTGTCTGATTTGGACCTTTAATTTTGTGGATTAAACAGAATTGTATGATAGGATCCAGCACTTCTTAATCTCCTCAAGCTTTCGGAGCTCATTTTGACATTTGACTTACACCTCTGCATATGAGAAGGCCTATGAGAAGGCCTTCATGTTGCAAATTCAAATTGTATATATGGTTAGGAATAATTGTTATGTAGATTTTGATAATGTTATTAGATGTATTTTAGGAACTTAGACTTCGCAAATATTTTTTTTTTTGCAACCACCAATGTTGAAATTACCTTATTGTTCTCAAGTAAGAGTTAGTCTTCCAGCAGACTTTAGTCGTAGGTTGGTACACCGTAAATGTATAAGGCAACCAAAGGATGGTTGACTGCACGGGCTCACTATCGGCAGACCTTATCCGTAAGACCCCTCAATCATTTTAGTTAGGTCAATCATCAATGGTAGACCCCAAGATTCATGTGTATAAGTCTTTCCGTAGATGTTATATCATCCGTGATCTGACCTTAAATAACTCTCACAAGTATTGAGTCAAACACCGCAGACCTTTGGTAGGCACTATTAGGACTCTAGTAGCTAGTCTACTTATACTATACTTTTACTTCCTCTAGCTTAATGTATCTTTGTATATATTTCATACTATATATCGGTACATATTATTGTGTGAATAATATTCTATTCAAGTGTGTCTTCATCTGGTATCAGTCGATAGGTGATTCATGGCCTCTGCGATCATTCCCAATTTGTTTAGCCGTACTGTGAGTGATGTCGTGTCTGCTCCTCCGGGGGCTCCTCTTAACACATTGCAATCAACTCATCACTTCGTCTCCATTAAGCTCATCTCCAAGAATTAGTTGTTTTGGAGAACTCAGCTGCGTTCATCCCGTTTCTCCGTGGCCAGAACTTAGTCGGGTATGTAGATGGCTCAACTGTTTGCCCATTGGCAGTTCTCTCCTATGTTAGTGGTGTTACACCTGCTCTAATCTATTGTTTGCTTCCTGATTTTAACAAGATCAGTCTATCATATCCATGATCATATCCTTTTTCTTAGAAGAGACGCTTCCTTTAGCGGTTGGTCATGTGATTATAGCATACTTTGTGACAAACAAATACCCGGAGCATCGGGTTATCGATCCCCAGGGAAGCGGGGCATATCAAGCACTAGTTACTAATAAATTCTATTGAAGCTAATCCTAACGTAAAGAGTGTTTGATTGATTTCAAATATAAGAGTAATCAAAGAGAATAAAGAAAGCAAGTTGATGAAAGCAATAGAGTAAGAGCGGGATTTCCGGGTTCAAGTGTTTAATCACCTAGTGCCCATCTAAAGGAGATAGTTAATTTGGTTCAAACAAGTGTGAATGATTGCATTCAAAATAGGGAAGGAATTACTCCCATAATTCAAACCCACAATAAGGAACTAATCAAGAACAAACAATCTATATGAAATCCCTTAACAAATATGCCCTCTCCCAAGGTGCAAAAGTCAAGTGCAAATGTGAGTGATCTAATTTATGCCCTAACTTCCATTAAGACACAACAATAGCAAGATACAAGTAATTTAGGCCTTTAATCACAAGCATCCACAATAGAAATCACAATTGCAACAAAAGTATAAAACCTAAATATAAACATATCATTGAAACATGAAGAACTAGGCACAAAAGGTTCATAAACACCTTTCACCCAAAAATCCCTAATAAGTTTAGCCACTCATGGCTAGATTTGAATTCAAAGCACAAATGTTAAAGAGTTTACAAAAACTACGAAAGTAAAGGAAAAGGTGAAGAGATTCTCCCGAATGTAGTCTTCCTAGCCTTTCCTTTTTTCCTCCAAAGCTCTTTGATGGTGAGTATCTTCTTCCTAAAGTTGGTGGATCCCTTGTTGAACTCTTGAAAAGACAACACCCTTTACTCTCACTCTTTTTTGTCTCCAAAAATGCAGCTTGGGTTCTAGGGTTATAGTGAGAGCAAAATAGGGGCAAAATAGGGAATTCTACAGAGCTAAAATCTGTACTGCGCAGGATTCTCGACGCATCAAGACAGGGGCTCAACGTGTCGAGCCTTGAATTGTTGAAAACAGGTCGCATTGACATGGTTTAATACACTAAGCCTCAAACGTATATTCAAATCAAGTAGAAAAGTATGCACAAATGAGATTATATCATCATGCTACGTCACGATCTTTGTGGGTGGCGATTGAAAATTCCCTTAGATCGTCCACACGTGCGTGCTCCTTGAGTTTGTTGAGTCAGCTACAAGGGCTTCTTCAAGGTGATTTGTCTATAGCAGAATATTTAGGCAAGGCAAAATTCTTCGTTGAAGAGCTTGCCCTCAGCGGAAGATCTATCTCAACAGATGAACAGAACTTGTACGCTTTTCGTGGTCTCCGGTTAAAATATAAAGGTATGGTTTGGGCGTTGGCGACGAAAGGCATCTAGTTTCTCTTGATCAGCTCTCTGATTACCTCATGGCACAACACTTTATTTGTGCGGAGGATTTTTCTTCTAAGTCGGTGCCGGCAGCCATGTCTTTCCGTAGTGGTGCTGGGTTTGTAACACCCCGTAAATTCGTTTAAGCCGTAAGACCGATAATTAATTCCTTGGGCAATTTATTTATTTTAATTGGGCTAGTTCTTCCAATTTCATACATATATACATATATATTCCTTGAGCCTAAATTAATTATTCTAATCAAGAGCCCAATTCTTCAATTTATTCTTGTAAGGGATTATATTCAATTTGGATCCTTACAATTCTTATAATTAAAAGTATTCATACAATGGCCCAATTTCTTAATAATATATAAGTATAATGTCTTTAAGACATCTTATGGGCTTTCTTTATTCTAATGTATATATTTAATTGTAAGAGATGAATTTCTTAGCCCAACTTATTAATCTTGTACATTATATCCTTATAAGTATATATAATATAAGAATGGAGCCCATTTCTTATTAAGTCTTTCACCCTAATATAATATATGTATTGGAGTATATATATTGAAGACTAAAATTCCCTAAAGGTTTTCACTCTCTCTCTTCCCTACACTCACACTCACACGCCATTTCCACTCTAAAATTCTCCAAATTTGATCTCCATTTCTCCTTCAAGTTTTCAAGTCAAGATTGATCCTTTAGGCTTGGTTGAGTTTGGGTAAGTGCATCTATCTAGGAATATTCATTGCATCATATACTTTTGCTAGTCTTTATGCAAGTTCTTATGTTTTCTTTTGGGGTTCTTTGGGTAAAAAGATGATCAAGAAGGAGGAGGAGCTTTGTGAGGGGTGTTGAAGCTTTGTTTGGTTGGAAAGAGCTTCAAAAGGTAACCACTATGACCATCAAAATCTATTTTTACACTCTCATTCTATATGCTATTATTTGGTGTTAGAAATCCTGAAATTTCTTGGTTATTAGCCCTATTCTTGGTTGTGTTTGATGGATTTCATGATCTTGTGTCTTGATCTTTTGCCTAATGTTGTTATGAACATTTGTTGGTTGGATTTCCATGATTTTTGGCCTCTGATTAGATGAAATATTGGTGTATTGTGATCTGATTAGGTATTATGGAATGATCTTTCGTGTCTGAGCAGAATCTGGGAGTTAGGGGTGTGGGTTTGACCTTGCGGAGGGCCTCAACGGAATAATGTAACCCGTTGGAGTGCTCCGCAAGGCCAAGGCGGTGGAGTTGGACGGTTAGGGGTGTTCCGTTGAGGAGGACCGCCTCTTTCTTGCGAAGGAGTGCGGCGGAGGGCTGTGATCCGTTGAAGTGTTCCGCAAGGTCTCGGGGAATCTGCTTCCAGAGACTGTTTTGGTTGTTGTTGTCTGGTTGTTTCCCCTTTTGTTCTGAATATTGTTGGAGTGTTTTGTTGGGTATTTTACCATGTCTTTGGAGTATTTATTCATGCCTTTGTTGGGTATTTATACCATGCCTTTGGAGTATTTATTCATGTCTATTGGTTCCCCTTTTGTACTCATGCTTTGTTGATTCCTTGATTTTTGTTATCTGGGAGTTGGTTTGTGTTCATGGTTGAGATGAACACTTTGTTTGGTTGTTTTTGGGCTGAGTTGGAGTATGAGTATATGGTGGTGGATCCTTGGGTATCTTTTGGAGGTTGATGGGTGAACTAACTGTGCTACTATTGACTATATTTGGACTTCGGTCCCTGTGATTGGACTTAGGTCCTTGTGATTGGACTTCGGTCCCTGTGATTGGGTTGATTACCCCTGTGATTGGACTTCGGTCCCTGTGATTGGGCTTTTGCCCCTGTGATTGGACTTCGGTCCCTGTGATTGGACTTCGGTCCCTATGATTGGGTTTTTACCCCTGCGTACCTAACTTCTAACTGTGGTTGGGTTTGGTATGATGGTTGGTATGAGGGTTGGAGGTTGGAGTTGGGAGTTTTCTTGGTTTATGTATTCGTGAGTTCCTTGTGATTATTCGGTTAATTCGTATTTCGGTTGATATCCCGTTGTTCTTTGTTATGGTTGGTTGGTTCCATTATGGTTGTTGTTCAGTTGGTATCTTGTTTATGGACTCGTTGTCTTATACTTTCATTATTGAATATTGGTTTCAATTGGAAAAGTCTTGGTTTGTGATTCATTCAGTTTATCATTGTTGAGTATCCGTTTTGAATTAATGAACAGTTCGTTGGTGTGTATATTCTATATGGGTGCGTAAACCTATTTACAAGCTTATGTATATCTATACTTCCTTGCGGGTGTGAATGGTGGTTGCTTAGCAGTCTTTTGCTAATGGTTCTTTGTGTGTTTTCCAAGTTTGCTTTAAAGTCTATGCGCGAGCGCGATAGAGTATACCTATCTGAGGATGCGTAGACTAGATGTTATGTTCTTAGACTTGTGTTTTGGGCCTGTGTGCCTTTATGAGATGTTATATACTCTGGTTTAGATGTTGGATGTTTTGAGACATGTTTTGAGGATTTTATCTATGCATTACAGTTCTTATGGTTAGCCTGTGCATCTAGGCTGTGTTTCCTTACCTAGATGTGGCATGATGCCCCTTAGGTTTTTAATTCGCTTCCGCTATGTTATGTTTTTTGTTGAGATAGGCAGCTGTCGTGTTAAGTTTTATCTATCTCAGCTTGTGTAAGGTTGGGGTGTCACAGGGTTAGAGTCTTCTAGTCAGGGTGGTAGATTTGGAGGTGGTTCCAGTCGCGGTTCTGGACGTGGACAGTGTGGCAACCGAGGTCGTGGGCAGCGTGGTTGCAATTACTCTCCTAAGTGCCAAATTTGTAGTAGTTTTGGTCATAAGGCCATAAATTGCTTTCGTCGCCATGAGGATGCCCCTACTCCGCGAGCTCATGTTGCATATTCATATGAGATGGCTGCAACTCTGTTTTTGGATTCATGGTTCCCAGACAAACATAGCGGTTTTGTCAGGTTTCGATGGGTAAACTGGTTTTGACATACTTGGATTTGAGAGTATGGTTTAGGTTTGAGAATTTCTAACGTTAGCTATACTTCGCTTTCTTCTGGTTCTCATTTCTTTTCCTTACATAATGTGCTTCATGTTCCTAAACTTACAAATACCTTGTTGTCTATTCGTCGATTTACGCTAATAATGATGCATTTTTTTAGTGTCATCCGTTTTACTTTCTTGTGAAGGATCGCGTCACCAAGGAAACTCTGCTTAAATGGGCCACATCTAGTGGTCTCTACTCTCTTTCTAGGTTGAGTCCAGTAGCTCTCATATCCTGTAAAGCTTCCTCATAATTCATAAACTTGGCATGGTTGTCTCGATCACTCGCTTTCTTGTGTGTTACTTCGTGTTTTTAAAGTCTTGTTTTGTTGCTCGGCTCAGATCAGTGCACTCCACCAGTGTGTGTTCTGCATGACAACTAGGCAATTCTGCTCGTTTTTCTCTTTCTAGAGTTGATAGGTCTAGTGCTAATGTACTTGGTTTAGTTTATACAGACATTTGGGGTCTTTCTCCTATTATTTTTTCTGACGGTCATCGCTATTTTCTTATTTTCATTGACGATTATTCTTGTTATGTTTGGCTTTATCCTATGAAATTAAAGTCTGGCATTTATGATAACTTTACTAAATTTCGTACTTTAGTTGAGTGTCAATTTCATGTTTCATTAAGTCCATTAAAATCGATTTGGGTGGTAAATATCGTAAGTTGGGTCGTCACTTTGCTTAGCTTGGTATTCATCATCGTCAGTTGTGTGCTTATATGCATGAGTAGAATAGTAGAGCAGAAAGTCGTCATTGTCACATTGTTGAGACGAGTCTTGCTTTTCTTGTTCTTCTTGCTCATGCTAATGTTCCATCTCGTTTCTGGCACTTTGCATTTGAAACTTCGATTTATTTGATTAATCGTCTCCCTACGTCTGTAGTCTGTACTGTTAAATGTCAGTCTGTATTCTGTTCTTTTTGCTAAAAGCCCATACTATAGTTTTCTTCGGGTCTTTGGTAGTCTTTGTTATCCACCTCTCCCACTGTATAATCGACATAAGTTTGACTTTCGTTCCTCACCATGTGTATTTTTGGGTTATCTTGCTTCCTACCGGGGTATCGTTGTATAGACCTACGTACTCAGAAATTCTTTATGTGTAGACATGCTCGCTTTGATGAAGGTATTTTTCCTTTCAGTTTGCATACACAGGTTTCCGTTCCACCTAAATTGGCTCCAGGGTGTGTGCTTAATTCATGAGGTGCTTCTCTTGTCTCTGTTGGTGTGGTATGGACTTTTCACATCAATTTTGGAGTGATGTGCTTGCGGTTTCTTCTAGTGTTACTAGTTCATTGTCTATATATAGGTTTTAATGCGGCTATTTCTGATTCGCCGCCTGTGAGCTCCAATGTTATTGTGTTAACTGTCTCACGGTGTACGTACTCACTCTATGATTTTGTGCCATACGACCAGAGGTGGCCTTGCAGGTGGTGTTGCTCTTGTTGCTATGGCTAGAACTGAACCTATATTCTATTCCCAGGTCGTGAAATGGTTAGCTTGGTTAGCTTTGATGTGAATTGGTTAGCTTTGAAATGAGTGCTCAGGTATGTGATATCTACTATTTTGTACAATAATTCACCCCTTATTTTAGTTGTTTTGATGCTTATTTTCTTTATCCTAGTGAAATTGAGAATTGTTTGTGTGTTATATTGTCCCAAGGGTTGAATTATCCACAAGTCAGTCGTTATACTGTGGACCATGGTCCATAATGCATTGTGGACCATGGATCATGGCTGATACTGCAGTTGTGTTAAACTGATACTGCAGTTGTGTTGAACGGATACTGCAGTTGTGTTGAAAGGAAACTGCAGTTGCGCGAAACAAAGGTCGTGTCATCCGTCTGGAGCTGCAGTTATGTTGAACAGATAGTGTAGTTGTGTTGAACGGATACTGGAGTTCTGCTGAAAGGATACTGCAGTTGTGTTGAACGGATGAACGGTCTCTGTTCCGCGCAACTGCAGTTTCCTTTCAACACAACTGCACTATCTTTTCAACACAATTGTAGTATCAGCCATAATCATGGTCCACAATGCATTGTGGAGTGTGGACCATGGTCCACAATATAATTTGCGTCCACAAGGAGCAGCAAAGGAAGAATTTTGAAACATTTTAGACAAGTTTTGGAAGAAAAGAAAATTACCTAAGGAAGGAAAGGAAACAAGAATAAGAATTGGAAAAAAATTGGAAGTTGTCTCATGGGCCCAAAGCCCATCTATCTCCTATATATTCTACATATTCTCTACAATTTATGTAGTTCAATTCCCAACCCTAGTTAGTTTTAGTTTATTTTCCCCCTTCTCTTTATATTTCTCTAGCATAGTTTAGATTAGTTTTATATTAGATTATTTAATTTCAAGCTTGGAATCACAGATTGAAGTTGGATTTGTTCTTTATTATCAGTAAAGTTTTCTCTTCCCTTTATATTTCTTGCAATATGTTTATGGTTATTTATTATTGTTTTGCTTTGTTTACTTTTATGATGCATAAGTAGTTAGCTTTTGGGTTTGGATTAGGGTTCTATTGCTATTATTGATGCTATGTTTATGATTATTGCATAAAGGGGTAATTTATTAACCTAGGGTTTTATGTTTGAATTGGATTATAAATTCTTGTTATTGATAATTGATGCGCAACTTTTATTGATTTGCTTTGGAGAGGATTTTATCACAACGAAAGTTGGGTGAAAGACTCAGCCTAACAAATTTCAACCCAATTTTTCCTACTATGAGAATATGGGTAATTTGGGGCTTATAATGCTTTTGTGCTTTAAGGTTAAGATTGATGCATCACGAAAGTGGGGCAATCCAAGCCTAATTTTAGTTTATTGATTACGAAAGTAGCTGAACTGAATTCTTGAGTGCATTGCCAATAAATACCTTGGTTAATTGTTTTTCCCTAATTCCAAGGTTGTTAAAGCATCAAGATTGCAATACCCCTAATCTAACCTATTCTTTTATCATATAGTTTATCCCTTATTTATTTTGCACTATTTTATTTCCATTCCTTAATTTTAGTTTGCTTGGATTCTAGTGAATTCTAATACTTTAGTGCCTAGAATTCTACATATCATACAAGTACGTGCCATAGTCTCAATTCTCAGCGGAACGACATTTACACCCTCTTTTTACTATCACCATTTTACTCATCAGTATGTAAAGGGTACTCTACGTAAGCTGTGAACTGGTTGTGCCAGGCTATGCATTCTCCTACCAGTCTAGATATTCATACATTTTCTGATTCTGATTAGGCGGCTATCCTGATGGCAAAATGTCTACGAGAGGTTTTGTGGTGTTTGTTGGTTCTAATCTGGTCTCATGGGGGTGTCGTAAGTAGAAAACAATGTGTGTTCGTCTATATTGGCTGAGTATAAGGGTATTATTGATATTTCAGCTGAAGTCACATGGCTAGTTGCACTATTGCGTGAACTAGGTCTTGCTCAATGTTAACATCCGTGTTTGTTGTGTGATAACCTGGGGGCTACCTATCTTTGTGCTAATCCGATCTTTCACGATTGTACTAAGCACGTTGAAATATAATACCACTTTGTGCGTGACAAAGTTGCAATACCCGTATACGCGTAGCTGGTGCGTGGTTTTACAATAATATGTACAGGTACTGTATGAAATATATACAAAGATAGACCGACACACAAATCACGCAACTTAAGAAGTAAAACCACACACCTAAAACATTAGACCGACACACCTTAAGTTTCAACAACCGGTGCACCTTAAGCACAAATACCACGCACCTTAAAAAGGCAAACTACACAACTTAAGAAGTAAAACAACACATCTAAAGCTTTAGATCGACGCACCTTTAGTTTCAACAAAAAACGCACCTTAAGTTCTCAACTTAAGAAATGACGCACCTTAAACACAGAAACCATGCACGTTAAGAAGGAAAGCTACGCACCTAAAGTTTGACCTAAACGCAAAAAAAAAAAAAAAAACAAAACAAAACAAAACAAAAACAAAAACAAAAAAAAAAACAAAACAAAAACAAAAAAAACAAAACAAAATGCATACCACTGCATGTTTTTTAATCTGTGTTCAATCTGGACGGATTGCTTTTAGCGAGATCAATGACTATTATTCTACCACATCTTTCACTTGGACACATTCACCGCATTTGATCTCTATTATATATATACAATATGTGTATATTAATCTCTCACAACAGACATAGAAAACTAGGGTTTCTTTTAACTCAATATTAGTGATTCCTTCATCATCTCCAATACACAATAGTGTAGATCTTCGTCTCCAATACGCAATAGTGCAGGTCTTCGCCTCCAATACCATCATTAGTACGCCTCATTTGTATCTATGTGGCGTCCTCTTAGAAGTTGTATCTCTTTCAATTATCTTTTCAATTCCATTTGAATAACTTGATTTGAACATTCATACGTTGAGATGTGATTAAAGTACCAAGACCTCATTGGACAGAGGAAAACAAAGCATAATTTGTTACACTGACAATGCACTCACAAGCGTGAGCATTAGCGTGAGTCTTCATCAATCTTCACTCCAAAATGCACTTTTCTTCATTTTCTTTGTTCCTTTGAGTCTCGGTTCATGCCATGATACTTCCAACTCCTTCATTTTCACCTTCTTATTCTTTCACTACTCATGGAACACACGCCACCTTTTGTGTCAAAATGACTTTAAACACATCCATTTGAGCTCCAATATACATGATTTTGCAATCAATGCTCCCTAATCACCTTAACGACACAAAAGGACCAAATAAGCACATAGTTAACTTCCAATTAGCATAAAACCATATGAATTTTATGTCAAATATGTACATAAAAGTAGTAAGAATTGGTCGTCATATATCGTTATTAAGGAGTGGACTAAAAGAGAGGTCAAATAGGATGTTCCCTAAACAAAAAACATGCCAAGTAATTGAAAGCTAGCAGTTCTCACAAATTGATTTAGGATACTATCACAAATACAAGATATTACAGCATTTTTTTTTACTATTTACTACGCTTTTTAAGCATAGTATATACTACCGTAGTAACATAAAAATGACACAGTTTTTAAGCATAAATAGTATTTTCACCCATGCGATGCACGTAATGGATTTACTATAATATTTTAAGAATATTTGGATCAATATATAATTATATAAATTATAACATCAAATATTATATAGTGAAATTGAAAAAGATGGTTTGGATTGATTATGTTTTGTGATGTTATCATTGCTTGAATTCTACCAAATAATTGTTGAATTAATAGCTAATGTGTAGATGTAAGCATTCGGTGCTGAAACTTTGGTGATTTTATATATCAGTGTTTAGGATTTGTATAACTTGGGCAAATGTGCTCTTTGAAAAAAAAAACATAATATCACAGGTTTGAATTACACATTATTGAAAACCTCTTTGTAGACAACATTGGTAGAACTAACAGAATCTTGTCCATCCTCATCTAGAGCTAACACATTCAGGCCATTAGGATGGGTGACTCGGGAAAAAGCCACGTACATACAATTGATTGTGATTAAACACCGATTTTTTCAGCAATAATCTAACATGAGTTAGTGTTTGGCCCTAGCTTTTGTTGATAGTCATGGAGCATCAATGTGAATTGTTTACATTGGAACTTGAAGGGCAATCTTGTATCAGAAAGAGTGAGAGACATTCGAGGGATAATAACTTTGGCTCATTCATGTGTTCAATTAACTATTCTTACTTCGACAATGTGATATGACGACAATCTTGTGACGATGAGATGCGTACTATTGCCAAGACCAAGAGAGTAGTCTATGTTCCGCAATAAATAACAGGTGCACCAACCTTTAATAGATTCGTTCTCTTCTACAATTTTTGTTATCAGCATACTAGTGCCAAATCACCCTCTGAATCCAACCAAGCCAACTCAAAGCTACAACAATTAAAATCAAACTTTGACTTGGAAGGGAATCAAATATTGTGCCTTTTCTGTTCATATCACAGGATTGGATAGGTTTAATGTGGAGTTAATTCCAGCAATGGTCCCCGACTATGTTGATTTTCCAAAATTTGTCCTCGTCTTTTAATTTGAACGAAAAAGACACTTGACTATCAAATTCTTTCTAATGTTAGTCCTTCCGTCAAAAACTTGTTAAGTGAACGTCAATTGAAGGGGTAAAGTAGTCCTTTCACCTGCTGTATAATTCCTTACATCCATGCACTCTCCGATACCCTGCAATGGCCTGTATTGCTTGGCGCTCCGGGCAGGCGCTGCCTCCAATTCGTTAGAGGAGATGAGCCACGTCTGTGCTTAGTCAGGCGACATGAAGAGGAGTCTTCGGTGGTATGACTTCGTCGGCTTCGGCCTCGACGGGATGGTCAACACCAGCTTCTTCATGACCACCGGTCGCACCAGCCATAACTGTGTCGGCCTTGCCGTTGTACTGTCCTTCGTCATTTCCAGTCTCTGTGCTCTCCTCTCTGTGTTTAGCTACACCAAGTTTGCCATCAAGATGCTTATCGCCGGCGGCGATATCAACTACATCTGCACTACATTTGGTCCTTATCGAAAACCTAAATCAATTAATTAATTAATTAGTTTTGGAATATCTCCAAGAGAACTAAATCCAACTATATCACCTGATCAATTCGTGTTCATGGAATCTGATTTTTGAACGCTAATTGATCTGATAATTGCAGGGTGAAGATGTACATAGATGTGCCAACTTCAATTGCTTATAAATGTTATGCTAATCGGGAAGCCATTCCTCAGTGGATGCCTTTTATTTCATCTATTAAGATTTTTGAGGACAAGCCTGACCTATCTCGATGGTCTCTCAAGTATAAAGTAAGCATTTGGACAGGATATTGAATTCTCATGGCTTGCCCGTAATATGCAACCTATTCCAAACCAGAAGATTCACTGGAGATCTCTCGAAGGTCTTCCTAATAGAGGAGCTGTTTGATTTTACCCTAAAGGTGCTTCATCATAACCGGAGCTAACCTAATCATCTATTACGTCCTCTCCAACGAGATCGATTTCGTAGCAGTGGCGGTTGTCTTAGCCCTAACCGTAGTCATCTGCTACAGATTTTCCACAACCAAATTATATCTCTAATCATTTTTCTCCTTCCTCTTTCAGTACAAGAGGAAGTTCCCTGTTGAACATGGTGCTAACGGTGCTGCAAATCCTGTTCATCGTGTTCGTGATAGCGATAAGGTGGCGATTAGAACGTAGGGGGGAGGGAGGAAGAAGGTTGACCTTGCTTCTGGATCTCCAGGAAGAAGAGCTGCCTCTGCTCTGCCGAAGGAGATTTGTTCGCGCCAAGCTGGAGGACGCCGCTGCTTTGCCGGAGCTCCACCATAGCAGGCATCTCTGACCAACGAAGGGAGATGAAGGGAGAAGAAAGAGAGTAGAAGGTTCAACCGATATAATGAAATGACTAATTTACCCCCACACATAACACCTCACTAACTGGACATAAACGGAAGGATCATTGCTGGAACAATTTCAAAAGTTAAGTGTGTTTTTCGTCCAAATTAAAAGACGAGGATAAATTTTGGAAAATCAACATAGTCAGTGAATATTGATGGAATTAACTAGTTTAATGCGTATACTTAACAATTTCCAAGAACTGCTTCAACACTTAGCCAATCTTATATACAGCCTTTTGAACCCTACAACTTTGTCTACATTTTACAAGGAAAGAATCATAATGGATATTTCTACTGATACTAAGCTTCAGAGATGATTACATTCTGGAGATATTTCAAGGTTCTTTGATGGTGTTGGAACCACATAAACCAGAACTCAAAATGGTCTTCCGTGACTATTTGTATGTACTTCTCTGATGGATTCTTCAAATTCTCACTTTCATTTGCTCTCTTAATTTTGGCAATTGGGATAGATACCTTATAATGAATTCTCATGGACGACTTTCCAGTTGAAGAAGGGATTTTGATTGATCTCTCGCTAAGGAAGGAAACTTTGTGAGTAGAAATAAAGAGTAGGCCAGGCATTGGACCAGACGTTGTTGATAAATAACATTGAGATGCCTTCAAAAGCTTTTCGCCCTCTCTAACAGTACTGAAGTTCTTCTTGAACACCTTTTGGATGCCACCAGCTTGGAGAAGTTTTGCCCCTAGGATCAGCTTCCCCTTCACAGTGTCTGTTATCCTTGGCCTTAATCTCATAGCACCATTTCTTATTTTTGGTTGTTTTGAAGTGGGAGACGGATTGCATTGGGTGGTTGCAGAATCAGGAAGTGCCCATTTTCTTGAGCTTTGATTCAATAAAACTGCCCAGTAGTTGATGGGAACCAGGCTTGATTTCATCTGATTTTGCTTCATATCTAACTTTCTTTAGTTCTTTGTAAATATTGGCAAGGATAACAAGAAATTATCTTTGCTAAAGCCTAAAGGGTGAGTAGAACGAGATGAACTGATTTCTGGTATACACCATTCTTCCCTAATATATCTATATATATATATAGAGAGAGAGAGAGAGAGGGGTTAAGTTGGCAGTAGGTGGATCTTAAGTTTTAGTTGGATATATGAGTCAGATTTTGATCATTATTATGACCCAAAAATTAAAGTTACATTTTTATTTATAAATCCTGGCCTTTGAGAAAAAAGGTACCATGCAATGCATGGTTGCTAGTTTTTATAATTATTTTTGTAAAAGATTGTTGTGAATATAGTATTAGCATGGTATGTGGTACTTAAATTGCAGAGATGGTTTTGTTACAATGCAACTTGCATAAGAAAATAGGGGGTACAGTTTTCATGTCTTTTTATTTTGGATTGTTTGGTTGGACCTAGTTGTAATTCAATTACAGCACAATTCTTTGGCCACTCGAATTACAGTGTTTGATTGGAAGGTATTGAAGTTCCTTCATTTTGTTGAATTGCAATTCATACCCTCCCCTATATGAATTGCAATTCAATGGGGAAGGAAAGGGAAAAAAGAAGGAAATGAGAGAGATATTCTCTAACTGACTCTCCCGACTTCATGCTCGTGTGACTATTTAACCCGGTTTAGATACCAAATGTTATATAATAAGGAGAAACAAGAATAGGAAAAACTCATATCATTATTATGCAACTAATATAGCCTTTTATATAGGCATTACAAAGGCAGAGAGCATGAAATGAAATAGAAACAAACAAACCACGTACTAATGATCTGCCCACTAACAAAGCACGTACTAACAAAATTACTAAGCACTAACAAGCAGTAAATATTGCTAAAATACTAGGACATACATTATTATTTATTTCAATAATATTTAACAATTATATAAAAACATTTTAGTATTTATACCACTTCTTCCATTAACATTCTCAATAATTCTATTCCTCCCTACCAAATAATATCAAATTTAAATTCTTACTTTATGTCACTTTATTCTTTGCCCACTTTCTTTTCCTCCCTAATTCATTCTTTCCAACCAAACACCCATATTGTTTTAAAATCATATTGGCCCGTCTGAGAAAGTAGTTGGATTGTGTCTGGTCTAAACATGTAGGCACGACTAACGAGGACGATCTGATGACTCATCTTTTGTATGCAGATTGCATGCATGCATGCATGTTAGTGTGTTACTGCAACGCAACTTTTTAGCTGTCTTAGTGGCTTTATTTCTTATCAAACCCACTACTTTTGTGATAATCTTTAATTTGGTTGGCAAGGAAAACTTCCCACATGCTACTATAGTCACAAGTTGCAATTTGCAAAGTACATTACTTTTATCATCTTTGATGTGTAAAGGTACAAATTTAAGACCGGCCTTCCAAATGACATCAACCCTGTCTGGAAAAAGGTTTTGTCACCAGCCGGCTCAGTTGTTTTTGGCAATGCATATATACCATCTCCAAATATTGAATTTATGAACTTCAGTTGCATGATCAAAGATTCCAGATGGATGGTTAACCTTTAGCAAGGCTAACAAACATGACCTTTTTATAGAAATCGACCAATCATTATACTATAGACCATGGTTCACGTAAGGGTTCATCATTATACTGTAGACCATGTTCACCTTATAAGGTGAACCCTGACATAAGATACATTTTTATTATATTAAAGGCACATTTTTAATACACTAAAGGTTCATTTTTTGAAAGTACATTATTTGATTTACTACCAAATAGTGTGCGTTATACATAATATCAATCATATACATTTAGAATATTACAAATGTACATTTACTCATGGTTTGTAATATCTATCATTATTCGTGATCCATGAATAAATAATAAATTTTTAATATACTAAAGGTACATTATTTGATCGAGTTCGGAGGTAGGTACATAGTTTTGTATACTATCAAATAATGTGCATTCAGTACATAAATAATTCACCTTTAGTAAATTAAAAATAATATACCTTTTATTCATGGTCAACACATAATTTTCCCCATAATATAAGAGCAATCTCATCCGTTGCATGCAGTTTTTCTACCAATTTTAATTTTTTGTAGGCCCCAACATCCACTTTAGCATCCATAATGAATGTTTAACTCATTCTTTTTTTCTTAAATATTTTAGTGTTTTTGCTTGTTACTCATTGTTTTATGGAGTCACTTTGGTCACTCATTAAATTATTGTGTTTGCTAGGTGATTTTGCAAAGACTTGATGTTTTGAGGCATAAGGTGGACTACTTGAACAAGTCTAGCTTTGAAGTCAACTTATCATGAGAGAACAATTGGATGACTGAAGTGATGATTTTTTGGAGTTTTGAGCACGCTGGGATGGACCATGGCGTGACCCGCCGCTGAGGAGAGCACCAAAGCAATCACCAAAGACTTTGGAGCATGGCTGCAGTAGGCGCTAGGAGTTAGTCGGGCGGTAGAATATATATATATATGAGGCTTCAAGTAAGAACCCTTGGTTAGGTAAGAACATAACAACTAATCCAAGCCCTTATAATTAATACTACCAACGGTGGAGATTAAGGAATCAATTATAAGGAGATCATTACTAAATAATTAAAAAGGATAAAAATGTAATTTTAGCGGTGGCAGCAAATAAGAACTAATATTAAATTTGGATTGAATCCAAGATTTGAGGAACGAAGATCACGAAGGATTGTAGTAGGATTTCAATTCTGCGACCGCCCCAAACTGCACCGAGAACGCCTCTCTGCCGGCGAACACGTTATTCTTCCGTTTGATTGCATCCACCGACAGAATTAGACAAGCACTAGTTGAAGTTTGGTATTGTACGATGGGGAGCGAAGACTACCCAGGTATTAGTAATACTCCAATACTAAGGCCTATGCGAATCTGTATTTTGTAATCAAAGGAATTTGTAATGAAAGGTTTTAGCATGTGATTAGATGGAACAGTAATCCGCATACTGCTGTGTGCCATTCTATGTTTAAAGCTACTAGTTTCAATCCAAATATACCACAATGATATTATGCACACCTGTGTGCACTTACGAAATAACGTATGTGCCATTACGTTGAGTTTGAGTGTGTGTCGTATTGAACTGTGATTGCCATAATGTGTTAAATTCTAATAGATTAAAACCACATAAACAACCATGATATTATACACACCTATGTTCACTAGCTTTAAACTGCCATAACGTACAGCATTAGAATGTGCCCTAATGCACTGTGTGCCAGTGAATAAACATTGTGCATGTGCACCTTAGTCTAATGTTTGTGCCATATACTAAGTTAACAATAAGAAAAATGCTCCACAAGTCATGACGAAGCTTCTGCGGGTGTACAACATCACCCACCATTGAAGTTCACACCCGCCATTTCGAAAAACAAAGGGTCTAGAAAGCGTCTAAAATCTTCGAAAGAGATTGCATCAGAACATGCTGCTAATTAAGGGAACAAGAATGTGCTGAACTTGCAAATAACCGACCTGAATCTTAGACTTTGGATTTTTTATACCATTATACCTTTGAATACTGCTAAATTTAATATTCTATTTTTGATTGGAATAATGTGGACCAACTTGATGAAACCATGGTTATGAATGTATTGTAACTAAACTGTGAGAACCATAATGTATTGTAGCTAAACTTGATTGAACATGGTTATGTGAGCGTGCACCTGGGTTAAATTTAGTGTGCCATAACGTGAGTTGTACCACTATGGTGTGCACTTGGGTTTTACGAATGTGCCATCCAAAATGTAATTAGTTCCGACAGGGGAAGACGTCCAATTAGTTGGTGTGCACATGGTGTGTGCCATAATGTGTAGAATTCTTCCAACAACGAAATGTGTGTGCACTTAGGTTGGTCTGTGTGTGCCATCATGAATTTAATTCTACTAGTTACAAACCACATAAACCCCGAAAATATTACACACACCTGTGTGCAGTTGCATAATAATGAATGTGCCATTGCGTTGAGATTGTGTGCACTTAGGTTGAATTGTATGTGCCATAATGAGTTCAATTCCACTAGTTCCAATCCCCACATAAATCACGGTAATATTACACACCTGTGTGTATTTGCAAAAAGATGTCTGTGCCATTACGTTGACATTGAGTGTGTGTCATATTGCACTATGAGTGCCATTATGCATTAAATTCTATTAGATGAAATCTACACAAACAAGGTTAAACCAAAAAAACAACAATTTGCTATCAAATATCATTATCTACAAAACTGATAACAAATAGTTTAACTGCTAACACAAATTGGTGATTATTATTATTGGTGAACGAGCATGTGCACTTATCTAGATCTGTGTGTGACATTCACTCTGACAAACATATAGAAGGCCGCCTTCACGGGACACAGAAAGTTAAATACACTCCTTTGGGCATGTGCAATGATATGTGTGTGCCATAACGTAGAGATCGTGTGTATGTTGTAACAATATAGCACTAACTTTTAATTCTACTAGTTAAACCACATGGCAACTTGGGGAGTGCGGTGGAATCATTTAAAAATTGTATGCCACATTAAAGAAGTGTGCCAATTGGTTAAAAAAAAAAAAGGAAAGAAAAAGGATAACCATTAATTTTTTATTTTTTAGAAAAAAAAAAACGATTTGCTATCAAAATATCATAATCCCGCACGCAACTCATAGTCTGGGGCATTCCAAATAGGGTCCTCCTCGTCGTCCTCCATCCTTTGAAGGAATGCTCGAGGACTTTCACGACCATCATTCTAAAGATTCACACCTTGCGTCCTTGCCTGCTGTTGGACCTCCTCACCTGAGTAGCATGATACAACAATATGGCACAAACCAATGATTAAGTATGGCACAAACGAGTGTTTAAATATCACTGAACATAAATGGCACAAACTAGTGTTTGAATATGTACACAGCAAAATGGTTTAAACCATTGTTTAAATATGGCTCTAACCCGTGTTTAACTATGGCACAAACCAGTTTGTAAACATGCACACAATAATATGACACAAATCAGAGTTTAAATACGGCCCAAACCAGTGTTTAAATTACCCTAAACATAATCGGAACAAACTAGTGTTTAAATATGCACACAACAGTATATGCCAACCAATGTTTAAATATGGCTCAATCCAGTGTTCAAATATCCCTAACACATAAATGGCACAAACCAGTGTAGAAATATGCACACAACAACAAAATGGCACAAATTAGTGTTTAGATATCCCTAAACATATAAACTTAAACAGTCGCGGAATCCTTAAGTTTTATAAAATAGAACATACAGAACATATTAGAACCCTCTTATCCATCAAAACAATAGTATGCTGCATAACGTAAAATTATAAAGTTGCATTCATAAATCAAGTAGACTAACACGCAGAACGAGAAACCATTATGCATAAGTGGTAATCAACTAGACAATAAGAACTGAAAAAGGGGGATTATTGATTAGCTTTATTTTGCATACATTGCTTTAATACTCTCAATTAAATATGTGAAGAGCAATAACGTGCACCCACCCTCTTCAACGCAAAAACACCCTCTTACTACTAGCTACGGGACCACATTAACCAGCACACACCATATAGTTAATATGCACACACCATATAGTTAATATACACCCAGACCGAGCACTACTACAACACCAACCCAAAAAAAAAAAAACCAACCAAACAAAATACGTACTGAAACAAACATGGGTTAAAAAAAAAAACTTAAAACTCCTAAACCTATAAGGCACAACCAACTGTGAAGATATGCACATACTTAACAAGCCCAAAACACAGAAAACAAAAAATAATAATAATAAGGAAACTAACACTACAACAAATTTCCGTAGAAATGCGTAGATTAACACCATATCAAAACCCAACAAAAAAATTTGTCACAAAACTCTACTGCAACAAAAAAGAAAAAAAAAAAAAAAAAAAAAAAAAAAAAAAAAAAAAAAAAAAAAAAAAAAAGAGCCAACACTGCGGCGACGGCCAACCCCCAAATCCTAACCCCCTACATACCCACGCCACGAATGAACCCCCACAAAAACAAACCCAAACCGAAAAACAAAAGAGGAGAATGTAATTTAAAGCTTAAAAAATCGAAAATACGAACGGGAGAACAAAAACGCATCTAACCTTGAACTGCCGCCCCAACTGCCGGACGGGGACGTTGGAGTTCCTACCATCACCGTCGGCCATGAGAGTGGACACTAAAGAACCGACGATGTAGAGCAGCTATGGAAAAACGACATGAAGCACCTCCGGATGAGTGTGTCGCGTTTGCTGAACTTCGATGGAGACTACGTTCTGGACTCCCGTAAATGCCTCGAGCTTTTTGAGTTATAGGCGGCAATCCCGGAACACACGCATACAAATGAGAGTGAAAGCCCTAGACTACCCTTTAAGGGCTAAAAATAACACACAAATAGCGGGTGTGGAAAAAATTAAAAATAAATTAATAAGGACCATTGATCATCCAAGATAAATGGCGTTCCTAGGTTCCTATCTAAAGATGGGTTCTTATATGATTCTCCCTCTATATATATATATATATATCTTACTTCTATTATTTATATAAATAAATAAATTTAAATATATATAAATATAATAAAAATAATTAACAAGGCCGACTCTCTCGAGATAACTCGACCGAATTTGGCAGAGTCGACCGCCAACTCGGCCCAGTCGACCTACTAGGGAGCGATTCACCTCAGCCTAGGGGCCCCTAGCGCTTAGGCGACCCCGACGACCGATTTTTGCAATAGTGCTTTGGAGGCATCTCTTGCTAGCCATGGGCGTTCTCAAGCCCGTGGCGCAGGCAAAATGCAAAATGCATTATGCTTGGTGGGCACGAGTGAGGCACGCTTGTGCTTACTATACCGTACCCACAATCTAGTAGCTTTTTTATTTTTATTTTTAATTTTTTTGCTGGGCACAGGTTCGGCCTTGCCCGTGCCTAACCTCTACAACATTAAAAAGACTTTTTGCTTTGTTTTAAAGGGAGTACTCTTTACACCAAAAACACAACATTCACTAGTTAGGTTTAGCTCTAGAATAACTCAAAGTAGATTTCTTGTTCCTTTCCATTTTCAAGCTCAATAACACTTTGCAATCTTGTATTTCAAGACTTCAATACAGGAGTTTTCTTATTCATCACTTTCATTTGCTTTTCATTTAAGTTTTCAATTACTCTTTTAACATTGTGTATCTATTGTTATATTATGAGTAGCTAAGTGTTTTAGGACTAGGATTTGGTTTGATTTCTTGTTACTGATGTCTATTTGAGTAGTATTACATAAAGGAGATTATTTCCGTGTTCTAGGGTTGCTGTGAAATTGTGTACGAAAGTGGTATTTGGACAATGATGTAGTGTATCTCACTTACCCTATGTCTTGATTTAATTTCCTAATCCTCAGTACAATATTTGGCATCTTATCTTGAATCAACCAAATCGCGATAATTTGTTTTACTTGTCTTATTTTCTATTTGCTTAATCATATCAACCCAACCTATTAGTTATAGTCCTAGCTTCTAAAATGGTAGTTTTAACTTGTGATTAACACTCCACTTTGCATCACTTCCTAACACTACAAGAGTCTATCTCCAGTGGAACGATATTTAAACACTTTACTATAATTTGATACTTGATAGTTATGTAAAAACATCTTATCAAATTTGACGTCGTTGCTGGGGATGACTTGGTTATGAATGTTTTGTGATAGTTAGCATTGGTGAATTGAAAGACTATTGTAGGAGACTAGACCATTTTCTTCGATCTCTTTGTTTTTATTTTCTTTTTCTTACCATTTGCTCTAGTTTGCTTTGCTTGAAGGGATATACTTGAACTTATATGCACACAAGATCCAAGGAAGTTGGAGGCTTGCAACCACTTGACTTGAAAATTGAAAGGGGTGTCAAGCAAAGGAAAATGGAGCATCGTGCGGTCGTGTCATTCTTCAACAACAAAAGGTAGCCCCGGAGATCAGAGCACAAGCCATTTCGTGTGTTATTAGGGTTTGTGTTTTTGAACAATTGTCCTTTGGAAATGACTTATTATGGTTTTTGTGTACTGTTCTTTAACGATTAAGTTTTTAGATGCTTAAATATTGTTATTTCAGCTAAAGACCTTGTGGTCTAGTGGCGCTCAGTGTCCCGGTTTACACTCCCACATGGATGCATGATGGGAGTGGGTTCGAGCCACAAATTTTTTACAAGAGAAATACTCTGAGAAATTATCATCTCAAGATGCTGATGATATGAAGTTTAAGAAACTCTACAAAGTCTTTTACCAAAATGGAGTTGTGCATACCAAAGAATTACATACAGGCTGTGAAATCATATGGAAAATTAACTAGTCTTTCTCATTCATATCATACATACAATTGTGAAATCCCATTGATCTGTCAAAACTTTCCAAAGAGGTTTTGTGACAATCAAGTCTCTTCCCAATAATTCATATTTACATGTGAGACAAAGCCAAGCTTAGTTTACAAAATTCTGCCCCCTGTCTGTGACAGCATATGCTGACACTGAATCTGATTCTGAGAGATTATTGCCTCCTGAAGAAATCTGAGTGTTCTTTTATGATTTATGAAGCCCATGAACCAGAACTCAAACTTGTCCTCAGTAACCACCTGCACATACTTCTGTGATGGTTTCTTCACATTGTGACTCTCATTGGCACTCTTTATTTTTCTGAGTGGGATTGTCACTTTGTAACGAATTATATTCGATTTCCCATTTGCAGAAAGGAGCTTAATGGATCTCTCACTGCAGAAAGCCAGCTTATCAGTGGAGATAAACAGAAGGCCTGCTATGGGGCCAGCTGTTGTTGATAAATAGCACTGGCTAGTCTTCACTAGCTTTTCACCATCCTTAACATTGAAATTCCTCTTGAAGGTTTTGCCAACTCCTCCTACTTGAAGGATTTTGGCTCCCAGCCTCAACTTTCCCTTTATAGTTTCTGTGATCTTGTGTCCAAATGTTACTGCACAATCAATTGTAAAGACATTAGGATTAGGATCAAACGCTTACTGCTATACTAAAAGTTATAACTCACAAAAAAAAAGATGCAAAGACTAATTGTTGGACTTAGCCACCTAACAATTCCCCCTCTCAACACAACAACCTTAACAGATACTAGCTGTGGTCAAGTGGCATCCAGTGTCCCGATTAACACTCCCACATGGAATCCCACATGGATGATGGGAGTATGGATGATGGGAGTGGGTTCGAGCCTCAGTGGAGGCAACTGGTGACTCGTTGTGCTTCAGTAGGTTGAGAAAGTAGCTATGAATAGATACTACATTGAAACAGTTTACAACTCCCCCTAACTCCCCCTGCCCCAATACCGGCTAATCTTAACTACACAGTTTTTGCTATTGTTGGGAAGGCGCAAGGACCAATTGCTGAACTTGGCCGTCCAACAATTGCCCCTCTAAATTAATTGTATAGTTTACAATTCTCCTTCCAAGCACGGCTAGTCCTATACCACTTGTTAAGATCAAGTGTTTACCGATACACTAAAATGCACAACATTATTTAATTTACTTACATACCGCTACTACATTTTTTAGATGCAAGGTACTGATTTCGGTCTAACAATTTCCTAACCACCAATTGCTGAACTTGGCCCAGCTTCACTGGCCTCCGCCCAACAATTAGCAACAACTTTAATTTTCTCTTATGCTACATAACAAATTGGAAGTACATACTAAACATGAGGTTATATTTTGTCTAATAAGCAAGTGAATGGAACTTACTTGATCTAATTTTTGAAGTTTGTTTGGATAAAGTGAGGACTTGGCGTCGGCCTTCTCCATCATGCAAAATTGTTCTCTGAGAGTTGTGAAAGGAGCATATTGCTGAGCTTATCGGAATTCCAACGTCGACGTGGCTCTTTCCGGTTCTTGCATAGCTCTGCACCGGTGGATTCATTTTCAACTAACAATGCTTACTTTGGAAGGAATTGAATGGGCGTTTGTTGCGATAATACGTCAGATTCATTTTCTAAGACTATATTTATAGGAGAAAATGGTTCCCTTTGCTGATTTTCTGCTGATATAAAAGCATTGCTTTATGATGCAGCATACTTACTTTCTGATGTATGCTATTTCTAATTTAAGACTGAAATAAGAAACCAAAAGTTGCAATGTACTCATGATTTGGCATGCCACTACTCAATAGCATTGTCATTTCGCGAGTCATTTCCATTTTTGGTCCTACGGTTATTAGGGCATCGCCAATTTTAGTCCACTTCATTAATTTTTACCATATTGCGGCCAGTTTTATTTAGTCCTTGTCACTTTTAGTCTCGTTAAAATTTTCGTCAAATTGCGGTCCAAAATAGGGATGTTTTTGGTCTTTTCATGCTTTGGTCATCTCCTTGACCCTTTGCAGTGGTTTTTCTTACACATTTTCATCGATTGAAGAGGTCCGACGAAAGCTATGTGAGCCACATTACAAAGCCATGGCTTTTACCAGACCTCTTCATTGGATGAAAATCTGTAAGGAAAGCCACTACAAAGGGTAAAGGAGATGATCAAAGCATGAAAAGATTAAAATACCCCTATTTTATACGGTTATTTGACGAAAATTTTAACGGTGGACTAAAAGTGGCAAGGACTAAATAAAACTGGCCGCAATGTGGCAAAAATTAATGAAGTGGACTAAAATTGGCAATGCCCCAATAACAGTAGGACCAAAAATGGAAATGACTCTCATTTCACTTATCAAAGAAACTGCAAAATTAAAAAGAAACTTAGAGAATACCAGTCTACTTGTGCATTTTATTCAAAATGTTACCCTTTTTTTTTTTTTGAAAGCAAAATGTTACCCTTTTAATTTGCTAATATATATCTTGATTAAGATCACAATCAATAATATCTGTTCACCAATTGATGAACTTCGGTTTCCGCCCAATAATTTCCCCTCCAACACTTGAACTTGTGACCTAACTCTGATATCACTTGTTAATATATCATAAGTACAGTTATCGCTCACAGTGAAAACGTACGTTTATTTCTTTATATACGCTACCACATTCTTTAGATGCATGATGCTGAATTTGCTCCTTTGTTGGCATCCGCGCATGCAACAATTTCCCTAGTCACCCATTGATGAATTTGGTCCTTTACCGGCCTCCACCCAACAATATCCATCAAATCATCTTTACCTTCACAAAATGAAGTTGAAAATTAGAAGGGTAGAAGAAAATGTGAATCATTAGCATCATTCAAAGCTTGCATGTATCTGCTACTATACATCTCAGACAATAATCTTGGTACATTTATATTTCATATAAGTTCTTGTGTAGCAATAATACCTACAATTTTAAATTGATGAATGTATTTCATCTCAACTAAAAGTTTAAGTTCATGATTAAAATAATACTACTTTTGACATTCTGATACCAAAATGAAGTATATGCTCAATACTTTCTCAAATATCTTTATAATTTCAAAAAATTTAAGTTATCACCATCGAGATTCGAACTATGACCATCCACTTGGAATGGTAATCGAATACAATCACACTACATGGTAGTTGTCATATAGAAAGAATCTTGATTGAATGGAATCTCAATTCAGAATATTTCACAGACCAACTTCCATCCCTTTTGACATCATGTTAAAAAGAACTAAGAAACCATTACCAGAAAACTCTATTTTGAGTAGCTGATCTGATGCACAACCTCTAGGGTGGGCGCTGTCAGGTCTAAACAAGCGAAAAGCCGTCGTATCTTCTGACTCAGATTCTTGACACTGTAAATATTCTAACCAACACCCCCACTCCTATTGTTCAGGTGATTGCACCAAAATGTATTAAAAACAACTTTTGAGTTGGCATATGCTTTCTGGTGCAACACTGTAACCTACTTTAATTTTGATGACTAAAAAGATTAGATTTACATGGAAGTGTTGCTTAGCAGCTAAGGGATCGGAGGGCTAGCAAAACTAATAATATAAAATAGAGTTAATTATTGAAATGGTTCTTTAACTATAGTAAAATTATCAATTTAGTTATTTATTTTTATTTTTTTACTAATTAACTCTCTCAACTTTAAAAATTTTAACCAATTTAGTCCTCTGTTTATTTTGCCGTTAGACATTAGTTAACTCGGGACCAAATTGGTAATTTCAATATAATCAATGGACCATTTCAATAATTAACTTTTCGGAGAAAATGATGCATGCATACGATGACCGAAATGATCCCTTGACTATAACAAATTTACCAATTTAGTCCTGGGTTAACGAATGTTTAACGGCAAAACAAACAGATAGACCAAATTAGTTAAAATTTTTAAAGTTGAAGTCCTTTAATTGGTAAAAATATACTCAAGCATCAAATCGATAATTTGGTTATAGTCAATGAAACAGTAATTAACTCTATAAAGTAATACATACAGTACTGGTATTAATTAATGCTGATCGATCTGGATCAACATATATCTTTTGGGAAATTTCTTTTTTCTCATCTTGCTTTTGTTTATGTCAGCTTCAGATGTAAATTAAAGGCATGGGTTGTAGTAATGCACCCATGCTGACCTATTCCAATACCAGCTAAAAGGTGCAAACCATCCAATTCTAAGATATTAGAAATGCTATGAATCCATGTCCAACTACTACCTGAAATTCAATTGTCATTTACATATTGTATGTGTATATTTATTATAGTCAATTCCATCCGTCCATTGACTATTATCATTTATCAATTTTTAATTTAACTTGGTCTCTAGACTATTGATTTTATCATTCCTTTAAATATTATTTAATAAGCATTAAATTAATGTAACGGTAAGAATGTAAAAATTAGTTAGCAAAATCGCTTCTCCATATTTGCATGTTTAAAGGTATTAAAACAAACTAAATGATATATAATCTCCTCAAAATTGAGGTAGAGACTTATCAATAGTTTGGTCAAATTGGCTTATGCATCAACATGTTCTTCGTATTCTCACTAATGATAAATCTAATGTATGAAGTTTATGAATCATATTTGTCCATCTCAGTAACAAGTCAATGTTTACCGCCTTGCCTTAATATGATCAAATTGAAAATCAATTATAAAATTTAATAAATGTCAATGTTTACAGTCTTGCCTTAATATGATCAAATTGAAAAGAAGAAGGTAAAAGTTTAGGAGGGGGAGGGGGAGGGGGAGGGGGAGGTAAAATATAAAAGGGATGAAAAAGGTAAAAGTTTAGAAGAAGAAGAAGGAGGAGGAGGTAAAATATAAAGGGGATGAAAAAGGTAAAAGTTTAGAGTAAGTGAATGAAAAAGAAAAGGAAAAAGAAAAAAGAAAAAAAAAGGTGAAATTGCAAAAGAAATAGAGTAGAAGAAGACATTATCACCGAGAATCACAAGCAAAGACAGATCCCCATATATATAAAAACTTTTGCTTGCATTTTGCATTGCTACTTTTGCTGCAAATGTTTGCTTTACCAAATCCTTCTGTTCAAATTCTTTGAATAATATATAAAGGCAAAAACTTGTGTGAAACCGCCTCACGAATCCTTGTTAATGGGACTGATCGAGTCAAGATCAAATATAATATTTATACTGGAAAATGTAATATTGATAAGGAATAAAATATTTATTACTTATATGGTAAAGTGTAATACTTTTGAACAAAAATATAATACATTTACATTTTGATTTAAGTAATTGTTGGTCCCATTAGGGTTAGAGTGCAAGTCTAGAGGGGGTATATAGACTTGTAAGATTTTTCAAAATAATTTACAAATAGTTGAAGTAATCGAAAGGTAATTTTAACTACTCGAGAGTATGCACAACGAAAATATAGTTAACCCTTTAAACGTTTTACATGTAATTTGTTTTTATAAAATTAGTTAAGTTTGATTGTTGGAAATAAGCAATGGGAGGAATAAATAAATGATAGAGAGGGAGAGATTTTAAAGTGGTTTGGCAAACTTAGCTCATTCCACTCTTTTCCTTGAAACTCCTAAGGAGAATTGCACTATCCCTTAGTACAACATGGACATCCAAGCTTTGAACACCAAACCGGCTTTGAACTCTATCAAATTTTTCGACTAACACAGTCTACTCTGCCTCTTTCTACTTCTACCGAGTAGAGATTATAAAGTTAGAAGAAAATGTTTCTTCTTTCTCCAACTGAATCTTGGCTTGAGAATCTTGATCTTCACTAATCATCACATAAAGTCTCTAAGATCTGAATAGTAACTTTGAAGCTTTTGTCTCTCCTTTTCTCACTGGTCACTAGATGTGAATGCTTTTGAATGGCTTGAACACTTAGAATATTTTTTGAATTGACCAGCACCTTCTTCAGTCATAGAAGAGGGTATTTATAGGTGTTGAAAAAGGCCCGTTGCAGGGAAATCAAATCCAAACGGCTATTAACCAGTGGGAAGAAACCGGCGGGTAATTCGGTGGCCGGGTAGGTGACTGTGTCAAATTTTCCAGCCGTTGGTGATTTAATTCGTGTTGAACATATCTTTTTGCTCTGCACAAATTGTCTTAGCTTTTAAGGAAAAATCTTCCTTGAGATGTGTTCCTAGGACTCACTTTGTCTTGGACACATTCGCTCAAACTTTAACATTTCAAATTGTTAGCTCAAAGAATATCTCGAGCAATTCTTTCGAATGGTTAACTAGGTTAACATTTCTAACCTTAAACCTCTCGGATACGAATGGTTGACCTTACCATTCGTCCCTATTACTCCTTGAAAGGTAAGTCCTTCCAACTTTCAACCTTTTGCAACTTTTCAATTACGAATGGTTGACCTTATCATTCTTTACATTCTTCTTTACTTTGAAAGGTATGCCCTTCCACCTTTTGGCCTTTCGGTCTTGTAGTCTTTCTTCTACTCTTCGAATTTTCAAGTCTTCAAATCTTCTTCCCGAGCTCATTCGAGTTACTATTCGAATCTATTGCTAAGACTAACTAAAACGTAACCTATTGAGTTATCATTCGAATTGTTTGACTATTTGAAATATGACTTCTCGTGTTACGTACTATTCGGACTATTCGAAGTTTGAGCCGAATAACTCTAAGTCTAGAAAATAAAAATAAGTTGGGGATTAAAATACCTAATCATTTGGTATCATCAAAACTAAATACAAAATGTTCCTAACAGTTACAAACACTTGTCAACATTACTTATAAGGGAAAATGCAATACTTTTGATGAAAAATGTAATATATACTTTCAAATTGGAGTTTGAAACTTATGTCTATTTTCCATTCCACGTTTACATGCAATACAATTATACAAATCAAAAGATTATTTACAACGTTTGAAGTCATAAATGAGAACATATGCTAGCACTGGGTCTGATATATTGCCTCCTTAAGATGTTTCAATGTTCTTTGATGATTTAAAAATCCCATGAACCAGAACTCATGCTTGTCCTCAGTAACTACTTGTATGTACTTCTGTGATGGTTTCTTCACATTACGGCTCTCGTGGGCAATCTTTATCTTTCTAAGTGGGATCATGACCTTGTAACGAACTCTTAGCGATTTCCCACTTGAAGAAGAAGAAAGCTTAATGGATCTCTCACTACAGAAAGCAATCTTGTCAGTGGAGATAAAGAGAAGGCCTGCAATGGGACCAGATGTTGTTGATAGATAGCACTGACAAGTCTTTAGAAGCTCTTCACCTTCCTTAGCATTGAAATTCCACTTGAAGATTTTGCTAACCCCACCTACTTGGAGAATTTTCTTCCCAAGGCTCAGCTTCCCTTTTACAGTTTCAGTAATCTTGTTTCCTAATTTCACTGCACAGTGAAATAAATAGCATTAGAATAATTTTGCCTCTTGGGTACATACCCAGAGTTATTCTAAATGTTTGTAATTAATTGTTGGCTGTAATTGGTGGCTAGGGGATTGTTGGGCGGAGACTGGTGAAGGGTCAAGCCCAACACCTTATCTCTCGAAAATGTAATGGTGGGCGGTCTATAAATAAATAAAATTGTGTTTTTGTTACTAGCTGTAATTTTTGGCGTAGTAGTAGCTTAATCCTAACAAATTGGTATCAAACATGCCGTTGAAACTGATAGGTGCTGGGAGCGGAAATTGTTAGGCAATTGGTTGCGGCCAATTCTATGGTGGCTAGGGGATTGTTTGGCTGGTGAAGGGCCAAATCCAGCACCCAACCTCTCAAAAATGTAATGGCAGTTTATAAAAAAATAAAGCTGCGATACTTTTGAAGCGGTTTGATCCTAACAAATTGGTATCAAACATGCAATTAAAACTGACAAGTGCTGAGAGAGGGAATTGGTGGCGGCCTATTCTATGGTGGCCAAGTGATTGTTGGGCGGGGACCGATGAAGGCCAATCTATAAGGAAATAAAGTTACATCTTCCGTACTAGCTATAACTTTTGGCGTCGTGGTAAGTGCTTTGTCCTAATAAATAAGAACAACCAAAAAGAAAATGTTACCAACTTACCATGTTCTCGGATGCCTTGTGCAAATTTATTCATCCTGTGAGCCACTGAATCTGCTCTACTACCTGCATTTGTTTGCATTTCATTAGCTTCTTGTCTTAATGGTTTTATCAGCTTTAATTTATTCTTCTTCAGAGTGAATAAAACTTACTGAATCTGATCTTTGGAGGTTCATTTGACAAAGCCAGGGCATGGCATTGGGCTCCATGGCAAGCCAGAAGCCTTCTCTGTGACTTCCCAAATGAGGAAACTGCAGAGCAGATTGGAATTCTTACATCTAACAGTGGATTCATCTTCCAGCTTGCTTCAATTTCTTGCAATGCCTCCTACAGAAGGAGAAGAAGATTGCAGAGATGATGGATTGATGAATATAATGAAAGTTTTGTGTGATAGATGATCAGCTCCCATTCCTGAGACTATTTGTAGGAGAAAGGTGTAGGCCCGGTTTGGTAAATGGTTGTTGGCTGATTGGGTTAGCTGATTGGATTAGAATGTATGATTAATTGATAACATTGGCGGATTGTAGAAAGCTGTTTAATAAAATTAGTTGTTAGCTGATAGCTGTTTGGTATAATTTCTTTTCTCAAAAAGTTAATTGAAAAGGCTGCTTTGAGTAGCCTTTTGAATTTTAGTATTTTGGAGTTACAAAAAACTTATTAACCAAACACCTAATAGTGATTAAATAAGCTAAAATTGGCTAATAGACTAATTATTTACGAAAGTTTTAGTTGCATGAACCCTTTTGCTTTTAGATCATCCTTGCATGTGCTGATTACTTGGTGATGTACAAACTCTACTTTATGAAGAGGCATTCTTGCTTTTTTAAGTAAGCAACTTCTAATCTATAAGAGCCAGTGGACCCATTGTACACCCAAAAGTTGGAATATACTAGTGTAATAGAATTGAATTGCCATGCTAGTGTTTGAATGGCATGATCCTTTTACCTACAAATAGTCCGACAAATAAAAAATCGAAGTGATAGTCAAATAGCAACTGGCCTACTAATATGGATCTTGATGTTCCCTCTGTTTTTAGTAATGATTAAATAAGCACACAAAAATATGTAATTAAATTACTGAATTAAAACAGACAAAATTAGACTATTTTACATTCTTAAAATGAATTAATACCTAATTTAGTCCTCAACTATATTGATTTTTCTCGATTTAGTGTTAAACGGCTTCTGTGCTTAATTACGTCATTGACTTTGATTGTTTTACTCAATTGAGTCTTTGGCTATTAGAATCAAAGAATAAATAGAAAAAATTCACTATAGTCAAGGACAAAATTAAGTAAAACAACTATAGTTGAAGACTAACTTGGATAAACTACTATAGTTAAGGACTAAATTAAGTATTAATAGATGTGAAATTAACAAGTTATCTTAACAGGTGGCTCAATTGAGTAAAATCATCAAAGTGAAGGACTTAATTATTACAAAAATTTTGTTAAGACTAAATTGAGAAAAACAACTGTAGTCGAAGACTAAATTAGATATTAACTCTTTTAAAAATAATGTCATCAAAGTGATTAATGGGTTAAAACAGTTACATGGCAATTTGCTTAACCCTTCATTGACACATTTCATTTGAACTCATGAAGAGGAATCAGGACGAATTGAAGGAGCTCCTTCATTGATCACAATGAGGTCGAAGAGGAGCCTATGTCAAGCTCTTTTTTTTTTTAATGGTGGCTTTCCTACTAATAATTAGGATTTGACATTATCTGACTCAACAATTTTCACCTCAATGCATGTCATCATTAATCAGAAGATATATTTGCCCACAAATGCAAAATTCCCGAACTCCTATGACCCCACATTCCGGCAGTCGTTGTACCATGGATCATGGTCCACAATGTATTATGAGCCATGAGTCATGACTGATACTGCATTTGTGTTGAACTGATACTGCAGTTGTGTTGAACGGATACTGCAGTTGTATTGAAAGGGAACTGCAGTTGCGCGGAACAGAGACCGTTTCATCCGTCTGTAACTGCAGTTGTGTTAAACTGTTACTGCAGTTGTGTTGAACGGATACTACAGTTGTGTTGAACGGATGTGTTGAACGGATGAACGACCTCTGTTCCGCGTAACTGCAGTTTCCTTTCGACACAACTGCAGTATCTTTTCAACACAAATGCAGTATCCGTTCAACACAACTGCAGTATAAGCCATGACCATGGTCCACAGTATAATTTGCGACATTCCGGTCCAACGACAAGATAGTGTAAGAGTAAATCACGGCGACTTAACGGTCCAATAAGAAATATAGTGAAAAAGAATTGCTGGATTTTTTCAAACAATTACGTGATGTTTTATATTTTAATAATTTAATTGCAATTTTCTTTAATTTGATAATCCAATTATATTATCTGTACATGTAGGAGAGACATAAACTTATATTAGTCCATATATCAATATAAACTCAAGACGCAATCAAAATATATTAAATAATTCTTAACTTTTCTCCCTAAATTCATATTTTCAACTTAAATTAATTTTTCTCTTTTTTATTTTATACGAATAAAATTAATGTATAAAAATATATCATTAGAAAAGCTCTAATTAAAATTTTTTAAATAACACGTATAATAATTTTTTTTTAATATTTTAAATGTATCTGCTAGCTCATAAACCTAAACTTTAATATACATAAATACTAAACTAAACATACATCATATGTAATTTCATTCACTCGATATTAGGTTCATAATGTTCCGTCTATATGTTTTAAAAAGTAATGTTTAATCTACATAAACAATATACTACAGACGCATTACGTTTGATAGCATTCACCATATACTATATTCATAATATTTGTTCTATATATGTCCGTAAATCTAAATCTTAATGTACAATTGTACATATACATTAAACTAAATGTACATTATATGCATTTGCATTCACTCTATAATAGGTTTATAATATTCATTTTATATGTTCATAAAAATAAAATTTAATGTACATAAGCATTAACAAAGCAATGACTTTATGTACTTATAGACATTTTTTAATATATATATATATATATATATATATATATAAGTATGGATGTCATGTAAAATATCTCAATTAGAGTTTTTTAATAATATATTTTTAATACAATAATTTTATTTTTACAAACAGTAAAAGTAAAAGTACAAAAAATAAATTGAAGTTGAAAAAAAAAAAGTATAAGAAGAAAAAATAGAAATGTGTTAGGTGCACCTAACAACATGCACATGGTCAACAGTTTAACTCTTGGAATATGCTCTCAACCTACCCAAATTGAACCGTAAGAGCATAATAACCCACCTAATGAATTGAGGCAAATTATACTACAGACAATGGTTCACATTGGAATATGGATCATGGATAAATATTCATTTTAGTATCTTGAATTTTTATTTTTAATATATTGAGAGTTCATTTTTTAGTAGCATATATACCTTAAAATGAACATTCAATGTAATTAAGATGTACCTTCAATATATATACTATTATTGAATATTATTCAATAGTTTATCTTATAAAACAAACAACGGTCCATAGTATAATGATGGGAAAAGGGTCAAATCGACCCATGAACTTTATACAAAAGTGCAATTAGATCTATAAACTTCAAAAAGTACAATTAAACTCTCAAACTTATTATTTTAGTGCATTTAAATTCAATAACCGGTAATTTACCTGAACTAACCAGTCAACAAGATTCCAGCGACAATTTCGGCGATAAAAATTTGTTGACAACACTTTAAATTTAAAAAAAAAAAAATCCGGCAACTGTGTGACCGATGACCAATGGTCGCATTCTGGAGGAGACAATCGGTCTAATCACCTCCTCCATGGAGGAGACGACCAGAAGGTCATTTTCTCCACGGAGAAAACGACCAGACTGCGGTCACCTTCTGTACCGGAGAAGACGACCTATCGTCTTCTCTGATGGAGAAGTCCGGAAAATGGTGTTGGCAATTTTTTTTTTTACGATCGGAACAGTAGTCCATCATTGGAATTTTACTAGGTTACCGGTAAACCAAACTTAATTGACTCATTTTAAAAAGTTTGAGGGTTTAATTGTACTTTTTTGAAGTTCAGGGCCTAATTTCACTTTCGAGTAAAGTTCAAGGGTCTATTTGACCCTTTTTCCCTATAATGATTGATGAATTGAAAGATGTTAAATTGTAGACATCTACAACTTTGTTTTTTTGGTACAAGGAAATGAAAACACATAGTAAAAGCTTGCTAGCTTGAAGGTGGAATCCCTTAGTCTCATGAGGCGTAAGGTGTTGACGACTCAATCTGTGCTTGCTACGGTGCTTGTGCACACAATCACTAGTACAAAACAAGTGATTTGCACTTGTTGTACCGTAGAACATCAATTTGAGGTTTTACAATCAGAATCGCATTTTGATGTTTTAATATCAGAACGTCAAAATGAGGTTCTACTGGAACCTTCTCATTTTGAGGTTCTACTAAAACATTCATCAATAATTATCAATTATCATAGCAAAAGAGAAATGAGATAATACTCATCAAAATAAATAAAAAAAGAAGCAATGGGGAGAAAGAAGGTTGTTGCAACCTAACCCTAAAAGGAAGAAAATGTCACTAGATTCAAACAAATGACCTCATGTAAAATTGCACTATTCACCAGATTATACCATCTCTCCATTTAGAGAATGTCTATTCTCAATTCTCCAAAATTATATATGAAGTGGAAGAATGAAAATGAGATTAAAATTGAAAAATAAATTTAGTAAGCAAGTTGTCCAATCTTCATTTTCAGACTTCTCTAATTCTCCAATTTTCCAATTTGGTAAACAACCTCATAGGGGTCATTTACTTCATTTCTCTGATTTTTTCTTTTATAGTTTTCCATTTCTTCATTTCTCAAGTTTTCCATTCTCCATTTATCCAGTTTTCCATTCCTCTGATTTTTTAATTTCAATTTACAACTTCAATTTTCAAACAAAAAGAATCAATAAATTAATACTATATGTGTAAAACTAACAAAAGTTAATAAAAGTATATTACTAAATAAATTGTAATTATTTCACTTATTACATAATTTGGTTACAAAACAAGAACGTCATTGATTACAACCCCCATATAGCATTTGCTATGTCTTCTCGAACTTCATGCATAACATGTTGTTGAGACATATATATCTAATTCTATAGGTTTATTTCCACCACAACTTCCACTACTACGTTACTAGGCATTTCCATGTCTTCCCTTTCATATTCTGTAAAATAATTGATCTATAGCATCATGCATTTGTATAAAATTGTGCATTGCACAACAAGCAATAAGAGTTTAGACTTATCTTCGCAACAGATACCCATGAATGTATTTAAGAACTGTGAACCTCGTTTTACTATACAAAAAAAAACCTCTCTATGACCCTTAATTGTTCATAACATCTTGTAGGGCGTCTAAATAATAATTCTCCTATGTATTAATTACATGTGACTGCAAATTTTCAAGACGACATTGTGTTTTGATTTATTTCATTCTAGATAGAGAACTTAAAAATATGTTGTCCGTTAGGGTTCCGTTTGATCCATCGCATAAAATATCAAGAAAAACGACTAGGGTCCTATCTAACAACTTTGCATCTTTGTTATGCGTATTCTGTAAGTTACTCATCTACAATATTAATTAATTTGTCAACTAATATTCACAAAAGTCAAGCATACAAAACAGTTTGAGGTCCCAATTGCAGAACTTCCTTTTGAGGTTCTGCAATTAAAACCGTAGAAAATCAATTTGAGGTTCTACAATCAGAACCTCAAAATGAGGTTCAACTAGAACATTCATCAATTATCAATTATCATAGCAAAAGATAAATGAGATAATATTCATCAACATGAGTAAAAATAGGTTTAGGTAATTACTTGTGGACTTTGACAAGTTCCTACCGAAGATTTTGGAGTGTCCGTCTTCAGTTGCTGAGATGAAAAGTTCACCGGAGAATGTAGGCTCAACGGAGTGATTGTACGGCTTAACGAAGTGCTACTACGCTCCTCTTTGCTGTACGTGAAGGAAGGCTGCTACGCAAACGATTGGAAAAAGAAAGAAGGCAATCGGGAAGAAAGAAGATTGAAGGTGATGGGGAAAAGAAAAGAAAGAAGGAGGTGATGGAGAGAAAGAAGGATGAAGGCAATAGGAAAGCTAGATTCGAATAAATGACCTCGTGTAAAATTACATTGTTTACCTACGTTATTACATCTCTCAATTTGGAAAATGTCTATTCACAATTTTCCAAAATTGTATAAGAGGAGGAAGAATGGAGATAAGATTAAAATTAGAAAAATAAATTTAGTAAACAAGTTCTCCAATTCTCAATTTTTCCAATTTGGTAACAGACCCCATAGGAGTTGTTTACTTCATTTCTCTATTTTTTCCTTTTCTAGTTTTCCATTTCTCAAATTTTTCATTCTCCATTTCTACAACTTTTCATATTTCTCCAATTTTTTAATTTCATTTTACAAATTCAATTTTTAAATAAATATCAATAAATTATTACTAAATGTGTAAAGCTAACGAAAGTTAACATAAGTATATTACTAAATAAATTGTAATTATTCCAATTAATACATAGTTTGGTTACAAAACAAGAACATTAGTGATTACAATCCCCTCATATAGCATTTGTTATGTCTTCTCGAACTTCATGCATAACATGTTGTGACATATCTAATTCTATAAGTTCATTTCCACCACTAACTCCACTACTACTAGGCATTTCCATGTCTTCCCTTTCATATTCGGTAAATAATTGATTCATAGTATCATTCATCCATATAAAATTGTGCATTGCACAACAAGCAATATTAATTTGGATTTGTCTTCGCAACGGTTAACCATGAATGTATTTAAGAATTGGGAACCTCGCTTTTAGTAATCCAAAAACACCTCTCTATGACATTACGCAAGGACGAGCGTCAATAGTTGAATAGAGCTTGCTTATTTCGTATACGTCCTCATCTACGGAATTCATTTAAATGATAGCTCTCCCCATGATAAGGTGCAAAAACCCAGGAGTATTTTGATACCTGGCATCGACAACATAGTAATTACCTATATATAAATGTTATGTACATAATTAATAACATATTTATACTTTTCAATAAAGGAATTTAGCCATTTCATTTTTAAAAAAAATACAATATCATACATTGGGAAGAAATAGGAAATCTCTATTCAGGTTTTGAAATTGCATTAAAAAGATGAAAAAATCATTTGCACTTCCCTCCCATCCCTGCGTGTATGTAAGTAAACATCATGTTATGTGAACAAACGACCATGACATTTTGGGACAACATTAAGCCCTTTCTACCACGATACATCTTTTGTTTGATGTTGGCCGGTGCCCAATCTGCCACATGTGTTCCATCATCAATGGCGACTATACATTTCTAGAATAAAGATTAATTGTAATAATATTACAACAACTAACAACAACAACAACAACAACAATAATACCTCGAAATAAGGATACCATTTTGTATTCCGTAAGATTTCTTGTTGAATACGTCCTCAACTTTTGAGCCTAATGATATCAATCCCTAAGTGTGCAAGCGTTCGTACCGTTATCTTCACACATTTATGTACAACTACAGTTGAATGATGAAACCTTTCAATTACTATACGGTGTATGCATGCTTGACATAAAACATTAAGACTCATAGCAAATTGTTTAGCTGCACTAAAATTTCTTGTATCATGTAACACTTCCATGTTCTTCAACCTCTTACATAGAAGAAACAATACATGTGGCTTCACCCTTAATTGTTCATAGCATCTTGTAGGGTGCCCAAATAATAATTCTCCCATATATTAGTTACCTGTGAGTGCAGAGTTCCTACACGGCATCCTGTCTTGACTGATTTCCTTCCACACAGAGGATTTAAAAACATGTTGTGCATTAGGGTGTCGTTTTAACCTATCGTATAAAATATCAAAAAAAAAAACGACCAAGTTACTATCCAACCACTTTTCATCTTCGTCATGCGTATTCCGCAAGTTACTCGTCTTTAATTTTCATGAATTTTTCAACAAATATTTACAAAAATCATGCATACAAAATAGTTTGGGGTTCCAATTACAGAACTTCCTTTTGGGGTTCTGCAATTAAAACTGTAGAACATCAATTTGAGGTTCTAGAATCATAAGCTCATTTTGAGGTTCTACAATAAGAACCTCAAAATGTGGTTCTGCGAGAACCTCCTCAGTTTGAGGTTCTACAATCAGAACCTTAAAATTAGGTTCTACTGGAACATTCATCAATTATCATAGTAAAAGAAAAATGAGATAATATTCATCAAAATAAATAAAAATAGGTTTAGGTAATTACTTGTGGACTTGGACAAGATCCAACTGAAGATTTTGGAGAGTCTGTATTCAGTTGCCAAGATGAAAGTTTCACTGGAGAATATCGGCTCAACAGAGTGATTGTGCAGCTTGATAGAGTGCTGCTACGCTCCTCTTTCCTGTACGTGAAGGAAGGTTGCTACGCGAACGATTAGGAAAAGAAAGAAGGCAAGGGAAGAATGAAGACGGGAGGCGATGGAGAAAAGAAAAGAAAGAAGAGGCAATGGGGAGAAAGAAGTATGTTGCAATTAGCAAATGACCTAACCCTTGAAGGAAGCAGCTGGATTCGAATAAATGACTTCGTGTAAAATTGCATTGTTTACGTGCGTTATTCCATCTATCCATTTAGAGAACTTCTATTCTCAATTCTCCAAAATTGTATAAGAAGTTGAAGAACGGGGATGAGATTAAAATTGGAAAAATAAATTCAGTAAACAAGTTCTCCAATTTCCATTTTTCCACTTCTCCAATTCTCCATTTTTCCAGAAAATTCTACATTTTGGTAAACGACCCCCTTCATTTCTCTGTTTTTCCTTTTTTTAGTTTTCCATTTCTCCATTTCTCCAATTTTCCATTTCTCTAATTTTTAATTTCATTTTACAAATTCAATTTTTAAATAAAAAATCGAGTCAATTCCTTTTTTGGTCCTAGACTTATAGTGGCAAAGACAATTTTAGTCCTCCATAAAAAAATTGACCAATTTATGGACACATTTATTGTGACGAGGACAATTTTGGTCCTCCGTCTATATTTCTGTTAGATGGCCGTTGGAGAGGGGGGTATTTGCGTCATTTCATGATATCCCCTTCTTTTGTTCTAGTTTAATGGCAAACCGAGTGTAGTCCACATGTATTTCAGGTCAACAGGAATGTTAAGCAGCCGGTTTTCTCCTGCAACTTCAATTTCAAAAATTGCGAAGATAGGACCCATGTTAGTTCAAGTTTTAAGCCATGAATCTCTGCACTCCACATGTTTGCTCTTTTGCCAGCTACAAATTTAACAAATTTTTACATTTCTTTTGAATATGGATTACTTTTATGAGTAGTAATTTATTCTGTAGAAGGAATTGATTAAATCATCATTATTATAATAGTGTTTAGAATTCTTGAAATTGATATGATTAAAAAATTTAAACTGGTCTACTTGTCATCACCATCCATAATCTGTATGGTTCACTTGTGGCGGCAGCGGCATCTCTTCAACATTGTTACATAGAGGGCAAACTGGAGTTTTTAGAATACGTACCGCATCTTCTGGGATGAAAAGGTCGTTGAGCATGTTCGCATCCCAACCCGGCGCTCCTCACCCCTTTCAATCCCCAGCGGCGGCATCAATGGTGACCCCATTTGTTCCCTCGCCGGAGAGTGATAGGGTGAGCAGGTCAAATCCTAGGGACTGCCTCATTCTCCAGGAGTGCTCCGCCGGAGATTCCATCGGGTTCTAGTTTGAGCTTTTGATGGATTAATCAACCTCAGAATAATTGTTACTTGTTTGGGTTTGAGCTTTTGATGAACTAATCCACCATAGCTGCTACGGGCGTTGCTCGCCGGAAACAAGGAAGGTCGCGTGCAAGCGCAGTTATGTCCATCGCTGCTGCTGGTTTGTGGAACTGCTGCCATGGTCATCGGAGTTTCGCCACTGCTCGTTGAGAAACCATCGCCGTAGCCTCCAACCACGCTCCAAGCCCGTCGTTGCACAAGAGGAGAAGGGAGTTCGTCGTCTTCCTGTACTGCCGCCAAAACTTCTACTACTGTTGGTCGAGAGGGAAAACGAGGAGGAAGATGAAGAGGGAGGTCCAAAACAAACGAAACTTAATTTTGGGAAGAAAATTAGACTTAGTTTTGCTGAATTGACAAAAATGCCCTTCATTTAGACGGTCAACTAACAAGATAATAGACGGAGGACCAAAATTGTCCTTGTTACAATAAGTGCGTCCATAAATTGGCCAAATTTTTTATGGAGGACTAAAATTGTCTTTGCCACTATAAGTCTAGGACCAAAAAAGGAATTGACTCTAAAAAATCAATAAGATTAATACTAAATCTGTAAAAATAACGAAAGTTAATAAAAGTATATTACTAAATAAGTTGTAATTATTACAATTATTGTATAGTTTGGTTACAAAACAAGAACATTATTTATTACAATCCTCCCATATAGCATTTGTTAATATCTTCTCGAACTTCATGCATAACATGTTGTTGTGACATATCTAATTCTTTAGGTTCATTTCCATCACTATTTCCACTACTACTAGTCATTTCCATGTCTTTCCTTTCATATTCGGTAAATAATTGATGCATAGCATCATGCATCCGTATAAATTGTCTATTGCACAACAAGCAATAGGAATTTTGACTTGTGTTTGCAATGTGTAACCATGAATGCATTCAAGAATTGGGAACCTTGCTTTTAGTAATCCAAAACAACTCTCTATGACGTCGATAGTTGAATAGAGCTTGCTTATTTCTTATCCATCCTCATCCACGAAATTCATTTAAGTGATAGCTCTTCCCACGATAAGGTGCCAAAAACCCAGATTTATTTGGATAACCGCCATCGACAACATAGTAATTACATATATAAGTGTTATGCACATAATTAATAACCTATTTATATCTTTAAAAAAAATAACCTATTTATAGTTTTCAACAAAGTAATTTACCCATTTCAATAAAAAAAAAAAACAAAAAAAAAAAAAAAAACAATATCATACCTTGGGAAGGAATAGGAAATCCATATTCAGGTTTTGAAATTGCATCTAAAAATATGCAGGAATCATTTGCACTTCCCTCACATCCTGTATGTAAGTAAGTAAACGTCATGTCATGTTAACAAACGACCACGATGTCACCATTGAGCCCTTTTTACCATGATGCATCTTTTTGTTTTGATGTTGGTGCCCAAGCTACCACATGTGTTTCATCAATGGCGCCTATACATTTCTACAATAAAGATTATAATAATATTAACAACTAGCAACAACAACAACAACAACAATAATAATAATACCTCAAAATAAGGATACCATTTTGAATTCCGTAAGATTCTTGTTGAATAGGTCCTCTATTTTGTGGCCTAATGGTATCATTCCCTAAGTGTACAAGCGCTCATACCGTTATCTTCACACATTTATGAACAGTTGCAGTTGAATGTTAGAAACCTTTCAGGTACTTGTTGTCTGCATGCTTGGAATGCATTAAGACCCATAGCGAATTGTTCTGCTGCACTAGCATTTCTTGTATCAAGTAAGACTTTCATGTTTTTCAACCTCTTACATAGAAGAAAGAATACATGTGGTTTCACTCTTAAGTGTTCATAGCATCTTGTAGGGTGTTCAAATAAAATTCTTCAATGTATTGATTACCTATGAGTTTAGAGTTTCTACACGGCGTCCTATCTTGATTGATTTCATTCCAGGTAGTGGACTTAAAAACAGGTTGTCCATTAGGGGACCGTTTGATCCTATCGTATAAAATATCAAGAAAAATGATCAGGGTATTTTCCAAGGACTTTCATCTTTGTCATGTGTATTCCGTAAGATACTCATCTACAAATTTTATTAATTTTTCAACTAATATTTATAAAAATCAAGCATACAAAATAGTTTGAAGTTCCAATTGCAAAACTTCCTTTTAGGTTCAGCAATTAAAATTGTAAAGCAACAATTTGAGGTTTACAATCATAACCTCAAAATGAGGTTCTTGTAAAGCAACAATTTGAGATTTACAATCAGAACCTCAAAATAAGGTTCTTTTGGAACCTCCTCATTTTGAGGTTCTACCATAAGAACCTTAAAATGAGGTTCTACTAGAACATTCATCAATTATCAATTATTATAACAAAAGAGAAATGAGAGAATATTCATCAAAATAAATAAAAATAGGTTGAGGTAATTACTTGTGGACTTGGACACGATCCAAGAAGGCTGCTATGCGAACAATTGGGAAAAAAAAGAACTAAGAAGGCAATGGGGAAGAAAGAAGACTGGACTGAAGGTGATGAGGAAAAGAAATGAAAGGAGGCGATGGGAAAACAAAAGAAGGAAAGAAGAAGAGAAAATGTCATCATTTGGATTTGAACAAATGACCTCGCGTAGAATTGCACTTATATTTCTCTATTTGGAGAATATCTATTCTTAATTCGTCAAAATTGTATAAGGGTGTGTTTGGAAATCCAGAAAATGATTTCTGGAAATCATTTTCCGGGTTTGTGGTGTTTGGGAAAGACAAGGAAAACACATGGTCAAAGGAAAATAGCTAGTCAGTCAATGAAAAATCAGCCTCATTTGGAGGAAAATGACTTCTCTCGCCAATGGGAAGTCATTTTTCGGATCACGCCTCTCTCTTGCACTCACTGTCCAGATCTCGCATCTCACTTCTCTCGCCACTCTTGCATCTCACTGTTCTTCATCTGCTCTCTCCATTGGCTTCCTATCAAGGTAATTTTCTTGCTCTGTCTCACTTTTCTTGCTCTCTCCATGTATGATTTTCTCATATCTAAGAACATAGAGCAAAAAGGAAACTGATTTCACAACCAATCCGTCGGACTGATTTGTGAAACCAGTCCCACGAACTGATTTTTGAAACCAGTCCCGTCGGACTGGCTTGCAAAACCAGTCCCCTGGGACTGGTACGCAAACTAGTCCACGGACTGGTTTCGCAAAACCAGTCCCTGGACTGGTTTGCAAACCAGTCTACCCACTGGTTTCCCATTCCTAAGATTTTATTTTTATTTTTTTGTATTATTTCATTTATTTGATTATGGTTTTGAGATGTTGTGATTTTTTGTTGTTATAAATAAATAATTTATAACAAATGTGATATTATTGTGGTGATTATTTTGCATTTTTGAATTGTATAGATGGATAATAATCATGTGCGTGCTGCTGTTATAAGTGCATCAAGTGCAATACTAGTTGTTGGGATTCTTCTATTGCAACTTCTTAGGAAAAAAAAATCAAATAGAGCACGAGCTTGTCAATAGAGATTATGACCGGGATTCTTACATAAATAGTATTTTGTGTGAGGGTGATAAAAAATGTATTAGCATTATTAGAATGTGACCTATTTCATTATATAAGTTGTGTGACATTCTTACCACTAATAACTTATTGCACACAACTAGAGCCGTAAGTGTTAAAGAACAAGTGATAATGTTCTTACATATAATAGGTCACAATGTAAGATTCCGGGTTATTAGATCAAGGTATTATAGGTCAATTGAGACAATTCATCGTTATTTTAGAAGTGTTTTGAGAGCCATTTTAACTTTGTATAAGAAACGCATAGTATTACCGGATAGTGAATTAACTCCCCATGAACTCATTAGCAATCCTCGATTTTATCCATACTTTAAAGATTGTCTAGGAGCAATAGATGGGTACCCATATTCGTGCTTCTGTGCCACTTGATGTGCAAGGAAGATTTCGCAGGTGGCAAGGAAGATTTCGCGGACGGAAAGGTGGAACAACACAATTTGTAAGATGTTGGATGCAATGATCAACTCTATTTTGCTTTGTTTTGGTTAGTTATTTTGATATTTTATTAGTCTTTTGTTAATTATACTGAAAATTGTTATTATAAATGTTGTTATATTTAAACAAATATACTAAAATATGTAATTATAGAATTCTGTTCATTTTCCTCCTCATTTTTTAAAAAATGAACCAAACACACAAAGACAGTTTTCTGCTCTATAGCCAAACACAAGAAAGGAAAATGATTTCTGGAAAATGACTCATTTTCCAGAAATCATTTTCCAGCTTTCCAAACACACCCTAAGTGGAAGAATGAAGATTAGATTAAAATTAAAAAAAAAAAATTAATAAACAAATTCTCCAATTTGCATTTTTTTCACTTCTGCAATTCTCTTTTTTTTTTTTTCCAAAAAACCCTCCATTTTTCTAATTTTGTAAACCCCATCTCTCAATTTGACAGGTGATTTCCAGCTCCTCTTAGCGCGTACGCCTTCAGCATGTCTAGTAGATTGATCATAATCATAATCCATAACAGAGAATGGGGTAAGAAATCGAGGGCTGGGACCTATTACCCACCCCGTTACCAACCCTACTAGAAACAGATCCTAATATGGTTCCAAATTTCCAATTATCATAATTTTTCTGCAATAAATGTTCAGACAAGCAGTGGCAAACTAGCCGGACAAGGCACAAATGCAAAATACAATTTTTTTTGTAATATCCATCAGTGCTAAAAACTAAGAATGATAAATTCCTATAACCAAGCATTCTGAAAGTACATCTTTGTAACATCCGTATAGACTGCAAACATAAGGTTAGAACAGCAGCAATCGGCAATCGCCATTAAACAATCATTAATGATATATTTTGAAAAACATCTAAAGCAGAACAGGACATACGCAAAAGTGTAGAATTTTATTTTCACTGAGTGAATCAAATGCAAGTCTACGTCTATCTTATAGTTCCTTCAGAGATGGATGAAACCTTGCACACCCCAGCTGATGTGGTGAATGGAATATCCTTGTAGCAGGCTACTAATTCCTTGTTAGTGTGAAAATCCACTTGTAGGGTTTCCCAAACCTTCTTCTTGGGGTTCAACACATCGTCAGGCTTGCCTTCAAATCCCAAAAATGTTACACGCTCACCAACAGCAGCATCTTGAGGTGGCTCCACCAATTCAACCTAGCATCAATAAAAAATTTAAAAAAAAAAAACACACAGATGAAAAAAACTCTGGTTTTCATGAACCAGACTCCTTGTTATTTTTTGCACAACATTCAGCATAATTTGAAATTTTTGTTACCGAACTCCAACAATTTGAGACAAATAAACATGTGTTGTATCAGTATGGAAGAGAGCAAAAACAGAGTAACTTCCCTAAACTCATTTGTTTGAGGGACTGTTATTTTGAACAACATCCAGTGTAATCAATATCTGTTCTCCCATTGTTTGTGGGTTGTAAATGTTGTACTTTGCCCGCATCAATTTTCTTAACCTTTTGTTACCATTTAAAATTAAAGATAAAAACAAACACCAAACACCACAAAGCATGCCCTGAAAAAAAACCTCGCTAAAAGGCCAGTCACACCCACGCTTATCAAGGCGGACTTTCTAGGCAAGATGCCGTCGACCGCCTAGGCGATGAGTAATATATATAGGCAGCCATATTTACTCTACTCTAGGAAGTTGTAGCAGCCATATTTACTCTACTCTAGGAAGTTGTAGCCTTGAGAAGAGTGGGCTTTGCTCGGAACAGGAGGACGACGCCGGAGCTCGAACCGCTCCGCCATCGGAGCCACCATGCTCCTCCACGCGCCGCAGCGTGAGGCAGATTCCGGAGACTTCTCCGGCTGAAAATTACACCGGTCGACTCGCCTTAGTGTGTAGGTTCTACCCATGTATGTTTTGTGGAGTTTTGGAGTTGTATTCTGCACTTAGGCGAGGCGAGCACATTAGGCGTTCGGTCTCGACCGACCAGACGCCTAGGCGTCGCCTTGATAACACTGGTCACACCTATCAATCTCCTGCGATTCAAAAGCACACTTGAATGCAAAAAGACAATCCTCCCTCACCCGACACATACATATGCATGTGTACAAAATTTCCAGTTGTAAGTTTAAACTGCAATCAAAATACTATTCGTTATGGAAGAATGCATGACAAACACCTAATCTGAGGAAGCACCACCATCCAAAGAAAAAAACACATGGCTGCAGGAACAATGAGCATAACCTATTATAATTTGCTTCTCCAGTTGGTTTTCCCACCAACTATGCAGTTTAAAATGTAGAGTTCATACAACACACATCAACCTACTGCAGAAAAGATAGACTTTAACCCCAACAGTAGATCACCACATACCTTAGTATGATCATTGTTAGAAGCAGCAAGAACCATTGCTTGAGATTTAATACCCCTCATGGTTGCTGGCTTCAGGTTGCAAAGAACACAGACCTTACGATTCTGGCACAAAGTAATAACCACTGTGAGTGAAACACGGTTGAAATATCAAAAACAAGGAAAAAGTAAGGGGCAAACCTGCATCTCTTCAAGTGGAATATATTTGACTAGGCCACTAACAACAGTTCTAGGTTGTGCTTCACCAACATCAATCTCTTCTACATACAGAGAATCAGCATCAGGATGCTTTTGGGCTTTCTTGATAAGACCAACACGGATATCAAGTCTGCTAATGGATACTTCAGCTTCAGCAGAGGCAGATGCTCCAGCTTTCGACTTGGCTTCAGCTGATTTTGTTGATTTTGTTGATCGTTCCTTCTTTGTTTTTTCATCTGACAGCAATTACAGCAGCAGAAAAATAAGCTACCAATACAGTCCTCAAAGAATACACATCCACAGGAAACTCAACCACATCAACTGCAAATATCCAACTATAGAGGATCTTAAAAGCGGGATTCATCGAGCAAGTTGTTTAAACAAATAGAAGCATTAAAGAGTGCCAATTTAATCTGTCCCTGAAGTGTTCAAACTTCTAAAAGATAATTAAAATCCAAGTCGGGAGATTGGGATGAGAAGGCATGGTTCTAATGCAATATAAGGAAACTGCTAGACAGTAATTGTAACCAAGGGTTAACTTCACCTTATAAAACATTGAAAAAGAGAGGGCATAGGTTCATACATACAAAATGAGAGAGTGAGAGACTCAATAAAAGAATATCAAAAGAGAATAAATAAGATTACTTGAAATTTTTGCTTTATTCAATTGTTCAGTAATCTTCTTTGCTTCAGCTTCTACCCTCAAAGTCCTGTCGGCTTGACTTCCAGCAAATTTCTCCCGGTACAGTTCAACTTCTTCATCTTTCTGCATATTAAACAATAATATCGATTCATGAGCAACCTATCAGAATCTAGACCCTACAAGAGACATAGAAAGCAACATTGGTAAAAGAAGAAATGTCAAAGTTCACATACCAATTCCTTGAATAATGGCGCAGGTGTTCCAATTTTGTGACCAGCAGGTAAAATATCCCAGGGCTTTTTAGCCCTTTCAATGTCACCATTTTCATCAGAAAGTGAAAGCCGTGATTCAGGCAAGTTTAACTGCTTGAATACCTACGAGGCAGAGACCAAAAAAGATGCAAAACATCTCAGTTACAAGAACCCACAAATGCTTGTCTTCCAAAATGAAAATGGAGAACATTGATTACCTCACGTGAAAAAGAAGGCATAAAAGGCTCTAAAAGGCAAGCGAGTAGATAAACTAGACCAGCAGCAGTTCTCATAACTACCGAACATGAAGGTCTATCTTCCTTGTAAAGCTTCCAAAATTGGCTCTCCTGGAAAAAATGCAAAAGGTGAGAATCCTTTGAGATTAACATAGCTATATTGCTTTTAAAAAATCTTCTAGAAAAACAAAATGTAACGCTCCAAAATCCCAAGAAAAACTTTATTAATTAATCACTTAAAAACTAGAGGAAATTAAAGACAAGCAAATTACTTGCAGCAAAAGATGGCAGACTGAAACTTACTTGCAGATAAGCATTTCCTTCACCAGAAAGAGACATGGCAATCTTCAAGCCTTGCTTCAATTTTACCTATAATTAAAATATTATGCCATTACTCAGATGAGCAACAATAGAAATGAACTCCAATGCAGAATCAATCACCTTTTCCATGGCTTCAATATATTGATCCAAATAGTTTCCGACCTTCTCTGCTAAAGCCTTAGTTGAGGAATGAGATTCAATACCATGAGCATCAGGAATTACAGAACCATATCCAGAAGCTGTTCAGGAGTATTGTCAGTGAAAGAATGACAAATTTGAAAAAACTCTGAAAAAAGTGAATCTAGTCCTGCATGTCGCATGATATATTGATATCTGCATTTGATAAGATGTAGCCATCTAAAATCAAACATTATCATGTTTCCTTTGATGGGAACTTAAAAAGTAAACAGAATACTACTTCCCCTCAGATCTAGAACTATCCTATGCAACAAACAAACCCAGTGGAAAATACGCATTCAAGGGAAATTTATGCTTGGAAAAGAAGCTCAGATAACAGAAAATGATTTTAAAAATACAATAAAGGAGAAACAGAGAAGAATACACAACGTAAACTGTAGAAAACTTCCAAAGCTTTGTACAAACATAAAATACTTCCATTGGAAGCTAATCAAACCAAAAGATAAATGGTTTGGTGACCTACCAGGATCTTTTGCAATGAAACTCAAGACACGATTAATAAAGTTCCCAAGATTGCTTAGTAATTCACTATTTAACTTCGCCTGTAAATCTGTCCATGTAAATAATGTGTCCGATACCTAAAAAACATAAATTTGTTAGTAGCAAGTAGAAGTTAAAGAGTGTTAAGTGGGCATTTGTGACACATTCTGTATTCATGTAAATATACATTAGGAGCTAGCCTATACATGTATGTATAGTGTATTACAACCAATAAGTCAATGAAGTATCTCTTTTCCCTATCCATGCATATATACTTTCATGTATCTATAGCGTATTACAACCAATAAGTCAATGAAGTATCTCTTTTCCCTATCCATGCATATATACTTACATGGTACCAGACAAGGTCATTTTGGTCTTTTGACCTCAAAAAAAAAAACAAAAAAAGCCCAAAATTCTTGTTCAGCAACAGCCTCTGCATTGCATCTTTGACTAGGAGGTTCAAAAAACCCTAACCTTTCTTTCTGAGATCACTGATGTTCACTCATTGCTTAATGAAATTTTCTCAACAACCTCATATATCTGGATGTACCTCGTTTGTACATGATTCTAGAGTATGTTTGAGCAAAGCTTGATACTGAAGCTCTTAAATGTGTCTTTATGGATTAGTCCAAAACCCAAAAGGGATTACATGATTTTCTCTTGATCTTAACCAATGTATTGTGTCTGCTAATGTTACATTCTTTGAATCATAACCTTATTATGATTCAAAAGATGTTCACGACTTTGAACACTAAATGGCCTTTCAACGGATACTTCCCAAATGAATTCTCACTAGGTTCCTGTGCCCTCTTCTCATCCTCTAGTTCATCATGTATTTGACGGTACATCCCTTGCTAAAAGATTCTGCCTCTACATAGCTCGCCTCTTAGTACTTCAACTGATCTTGATCTTCCTTAATCCTTATTAGCTCCCGTAAAGGTACTCATAGTTACATTTGTCATCATATTTCTGCCTTTGTCCAATATAAGAATCTACCTACTTCCATCGATGCTTTTACTTGTGCTATTGACTCTTACCCTGTTCCTAAGAACATTGTTGAAGCCCTTATTCATCCCAGCTGGAGGAAAGCTATGGAAGAAGTTCAACCATTGGATACTACTCTTGAACATGGGATCTGGTTGCATTTCCCCCAGGCAAGCATGCTATTGGATGTCAATAGGTGATTTACCCCCAAAATTGAAGTATGATGGTCTAAGCAAAAGACTCAGCAGGTGGCAAAGGGCTATGCTTACGTCTATGGTGTAGCTTACAAATGATGCATCTTCAAATATATTTTCATATCAAAGTTGATCAAACCAACCAAGGCACACTTCTACACCAATGAAGCATATACTAAATTACTCTCAAATATAGGGTATTGGGATTTGAGCTAGTAGTTTTGCTTATGGAAAACAGATTAATGTAAAACTCTCAAAAGATGATTGTCTATCACGCAAGCACCCAAATTGATACAGAAAGACAGTGGAAAAGTTCAATTACCTTGCCATTACAAGACAGTATATTGAATTTGCAACGAGTATGGTTAGTTATTTCATGGAGAAACCTTGAGTACTCATTCACAAGCAGTACTTTGGAGTCTAAGGTATTTGAAGAAAGCACCCAATACGAGGATATGGTACCATTATAAAGGGCATAAGCAAGTAGAAGGTTATATTGATGCTGACTTTGTTGGGTCATCAAATGATAAGCAATCCACCATAGGCTACACTCTATTTGTTGGTGATGATTTCATTTCTTCGAAGAGTAATGAGCAGATGATAGTGTCCAATCGAGTTTGGAATCAGGATATAGAGTGATGTCTCAAGTCACGAGTCAATTGATGTGGATTAAGGGTGTGTTTGGAAACCCGTAAAATGACTTCTGGAAAATAAGTCATTTTCCAGAAAATATTTTCCTTTCCGGTGTTAGGCTGCACAGCGAAAAATTGTTTTTTTTGTTTGGTTCATTTTCCGGAAAATGAGCAGGAAAATGAGCAGAATTGTATACTTCATTTTTCAACTCAAATGAGTTTATTTTGATAATCAATTTTTCATTCACTTATTATCCATTTTGAGCGTATAATAAATTTTGTAAGTTAGGACCACCAAAAAAAAAAAAGATGACTCACGAAATAGCAAGCCTAGCCTGCTAAGGCCCGTGACCTGCGCGAGCTGCGAGTCAGCCCTATATAAAATTATTAAAAAAATAAATAAATAAATAAATGAATAAATAAAAAACAATGTGTACACGTATGTACATATTTATAATAAATAAATAAAAAAAAATCTCGCAGGGCCCGCCAAACCGTGTGAGCGAGCTAGGATTGCATGAATCCTACCCCGTGGGCTTAACGGGCCGACCCGTAAAAGTCCACCAAAAAATTTAAGTCTGAGGTGGGGCGGTCGGCCTGCTTTGACAGTACTAATGTTAATATTTGTAGACGTTACTTATTTAATTATTTTTTTGAACTTTGAATTTAAAAAAAAAAAAAAAAAAAAAAAAAAAAAAAAAAAAAAAAAATGTGGCCGGCCCGTCAACCCGCATGGGGCAGGCTAGGGTCCCATGGAGTAGTGTTTTAAAAAGTAAAACTAAAACCACACTATTTTGACAAATTTTGCATGTTCATATCCCTTGGAAAATGACTTCCCCCCAAAAAAGGGGAAGTCATTTTCCCCCAAAACATACCTATTTAACTTTGACTAATGCATCATTTTCCATTGACTTCATTTTCCCCTCTCTTGCCAAACACTAGAAACTCGGAAAACATTTTCCAAAAGTCATTTTCTGGGTTTCCAAACACACCCTAGGCAGATTTGGAGGTAGAAATGGTCATTGGTCAAGCCTATGAATCTATAGCCCAATAACAAGTAGACATACATGCCACTTCAAATCCAAAGCTTCACAAATGCACTTGACACATAGAAGTTGATTGCCATTTTGTTTGAGAAAAGTTGGCACAAGACTAATCACTCCATCACATGTGAGAGCTTTAGATCAAGCTACTAATATTCTTACCAAGGCTTTTCATGGTCCTAGGATGACTGGATGAGTAAACTTTGTTACAACTTGAGGAGTGTTATGTAGGTGGGTTTCTATACATATTGTGTTCATGAAAGAGCTTGCCAATAAATGTACATAGTGTATTAAACCAATAAGTAATACAATATCTCTTTTCACTATTTATCTATCCATTCACACAGAGACACTTACCAAGATAAAGGAAGACATTAATCTAATAACAGGAAACATAGTGAAAAGAAACAAGAACTCACCTCTGGCCTATTTGCCAGCAAGTAGTATCTCCATACTTCTACAGGAATAGTTGTATCTTTCACATCATTTCCAAAGACTCCTATACCTTTACTTTTTGAAAACTTCCCTGCATAGGATAGCACATGGAAAAGGGGTGGTAGAAGCCAAATCAGAGGAGATACTCAACAGTGAACAAAGCATAATGGGATCTCTGCAAAATACATTCTTAACTATTAAAAAAACATCAACCATCTGGCAAAGAGATTTCTTGCTAACCTGCTTCATAGTTTAAGTATTCAGTAACACTGATAGTTTTCATAAAAGTCCAGTTTTCACCCGTTCCAAAAAGTGTAGATGGGAAAATTACCTGAAAAATACTTAAAGAGTCAATACAAAGTTACATATCAAACTAAGAACTTTAATTTAATCCAACCTTACAGATAGAATGCTTTAATAAATTATTATCCTTGTTATAATCTAAGATTGGGCCAAGGTCACTCAATTGGGCTATAATGCACATGGGGCCAAACCACACTAAAAGACTGTATTTTTTCAATGTGGGACTCTTAACACTCCCCTCAAGTGGACAACCAGGCCATTTTGAATCTAACCGGTTGACCACATGAAATTGGATTGGAAACGAAAGAGCTCTAGACGCCACGACGCTTCAGATCAGACCCTCCAAGTGAACACAAAGTGGACCAAACCAAGCATACCATGTAATAATCCAAGATTGGGCCAAGGTCACTCAATTGGGCTTATATAGTAATTCAAAATAGAAAGGTTGGTCTACAACAGCAAGCTAATAACTACTAGCTTGATAAATTATTGTCTACAAATAACTATCCTCCTTACTATTTTGAGATGCCCAACAAAAACAATCATGAATTTCATCTACCACAAATTTAATAATATTTATAGACTTACTATCAAAATATTCTTTTGAGTTGAAATAGAAAAAGAATAACATCGGATATAATACATTTATGATGGGGCAAAAATGGAATTATACCTACTTAATTTTCTAGATCACATTAAATATGTTCTCCTAAATCCTAAATAAATGTGTTTTTTTGCTAGAGGACAGTTATTTGTAAACAGGTGAAGTATTTTCATAAAACATCTAGGTGGTGTTTGGTTGGTGACTTCTGTACCCTACTATCGGATTTGATACCATTCCCATGTTTGTTTGTCTCCTTTTGCTGAACAGGTGAAGTTTTTTCATAAAACATGTAGGTGGCATTTGGTTGGTGACTTTTGTACCCTACTATCGGATTTGATACCATTACTATGTTTGCCTACTTAGTGTTAACCTACTATTGGATTCAAATCCTTTAATAATTATAAAATCCATTACCATTTCCATCCCCTACTTTTGAACAATGTAATCAAAAAAAGAGGAAGAAAAAAAGATTATAAAAAAAGCCATTGTCCATGCATTCAATATGAAACTTTAATGTGTATACACATATATGTATGTGTATATCATGTATTATATGTTTTTATAAATTTATTAATTTTAATTAATTAATTAATTATTTATTTATTTATTTATTTATTTTGATTCCAATTCTCATTTACTACCTAAGAAAGAGGATTCTTTCACTTAAACCCATTACATTTACCAAGTATTTGGTTCTAATTAGGGTGGGCATTTCGGGTTTCGGTTCGATTTTTTTCGATTTCAGTTTTAATAATATATATATATATATATATATATATATATATATATATATATATATATATATATATATATATATATATATATTAAACCATTCGGTTTAACATTAGAGTTCGGTTCAGTTTCAGTTCGGTTTTAAAAAACCTAAACATTGCTTGGCATCAAAACAAAGGCAAGAAGTAAACTCCAATTAAGATTAAAGCCCCACCATTTATACATTTCAGCTTTACTGTTTGATAACCCCTCTTCTAAAAGAGTTTAACTAAGAAATTTAAGTCAAGGTTAACATAGGAACATAACATTTTCATTTAATTACTCACTACTCTATAATAGGCAACTTGCAAGTCAAACCACTGAACATTATCAGATCTGCTTCAGACACCAAAGCCATTTTAAGGAGCCAAACAATTTTTCTCCATAACTCACTCCAATACTGAGAGAAGATGATATAGCACTGGATATAGAGTAGAAAAATCATTTTAAAATCCTGTGCAAGGAAAAGAAAGTTTATGCCTCAAATACATTCAGAGGTTCTTACCACCAAAAGGTAATCAAACAATTCATTCAAATCCTACACCTGCACCACTACATTGGGCAGTAAACAAATAACACATCTTATTACCACTAAAGGTGCATAAAAAACTTCCAAATTGTCCTTGTAACAAAAAAGTAACAAATAAAAAATAGACACACTTATAAAACCATGCAGCCACCACACTACACTACATTAGGCACAAAACAAATCATAAATAGAATACAAAACTAAAATAAAACTATTTCAAAAAAAAAAAAGAACATTATTATTACTCACAGTATGAAAAGGCACATTGTCCTTGCCCATAAATTGATACAGCTCCACATTTTCAGGATTCTTCCACCATTTCTCCCATTCAGCTGTGTAGCATGAAGTGATGGATACATAACCAATAGGTGCATCAAACCATACATAGAAAACCTAATCACAATAATTTCAAAAACAATATCATAAGCAAGGACAGAATCCACAATCTAACGGATTGATAAAGTATTGTGATAATAGTTAGTGCCTCCTTAACCTTAAAAACACACACCATTGTGCAATATAGTGGCATCATAAACATATACAAAGTACTAAATGGCAGTGAAGTTATACCCACCTACTCAAAAAATAAAAAATAAAAATAAGTCAAATTTTTAAATGGCTAACTTTTCGCCAACTAACCTTTTCCTTGTATTTCTCATGTGGAACTGGAACCCCCCATTTCAAATCTCTAGTGATACACCTTGACTTCAGCCCTTCTCTTAGCCATGCATGTGTTGTGTGAATAGCATTCTGACTCCATCCTCCAGCCACTGACATACTGTTTACGTAGCTCTCTAATTTATCCTTCAGCAAAGGGAGCTCAAGGAACAAGTGGTCTGTATCTTTAATGCATGGGGTGTTACGGCAGACCTGATGAAAAGAAATTAAAGAAATAGTTAATGAACAATATTCATTTCATTGTTGTAGTGAATGTTCAACATACAAAAGAGAAAATGAAAATGCATACTCTTACAAACCAAACTAATGCCTTGTTCCCACAAAAAGGAGTCAGTAATATAGATTCTGCAACGATATCCCTTGAAGCTAACATTTCGAATATTTGTTTATAAAGTTAGTCTCATTTAATTGTTCCACTTAACTTCAACATAGGTCCTTCCCTCTTCCCCGAAAACCCAATACCATCCCCTAACCAGTGCACAGTCTTCTCTTTGCATGTCAAAACCACCTGAAATTTATTTCCAGCATTTTATCTACAATAAAACCTACGCATTTTTGTTCCCTAGTAACTTCATTTCTAATCTTATCATTTCTTGTTGGTCCTAAGTTCCAGCATAACATTCTCATTTATAAACTGACCATTTTTGTGTATGCTGATGTTATTCTACACAATACAAAATAGCAAACCTTACAGCAGTGCAATAATAGTTATTTTTAAGTTCGAGAAGAATCTTCACGTCCTCATATTTTCAAATTTGCAACTAGGTCACTGTCAATAAACAAGTCTCATTGAGGCAAAACCGCAAAAAGAGAACAAGTAAATATAGAAATGCATCAAGTAAAAAGAAACCAAGCAAAAGTGAACCTTGCATCTTGGCTCCTTCAGTTCTGTAGGATTTAAAAGCTTCCCGCACTTTTCACATTGATCTCCGCGTGCAGAATCATAGTTACAACCTGGTGTTGGACAGGTACCCTCTACAAGGCGGTCAGCTAAAAACTTTTTGCATGTATCACAGTAAGGCTGCATTTAAAGAAGATGATTTGTTGAAACTTTTTGGGATAAGATGAAGTGGTGGGGAATTCATCATTTCATCCAAAATAGGTCTAGTGAATAAGAAGAAATAAATATAGTTATTTTCTGAAGCCAAAGAACTAATTAGCAATAGAAAACTCCATACCTGCTGCATTGTATTCTCAGTAAGCCAGTTGTTCTCCAATAGTTTCTTGAAAATGGACTGGCAAACCTCAGTTTGTTGAGGAGTGGATGTCCGTCCAAACTTATCAAAACTTATGTCAAACCATTGATAGACTTGTTTATGGATTTCATGATATCTGAATACACAGGAATAAGGTTTATATTCAGAATTAATCCAAATATGAAACATGCAATCAATACAATATATAAACAGGTAAACCATGTGGAGAGATCCATTTACCATGTTATAACAATAATATTAACATAATGATTTCACAGGCATAGTAAACTGATAGTATCTACAAAAAGTTTGCAGTTGCTCCCTATTCTTTATGAATTTGCACTTTATTATGAAAATTCTTGTTTTCTTAGTACTTTGCAGCTTATCTACCTAAACAAAATACTATATTCTTCTTCTACCTATAAATATTTATTTAAACCATAGTTTTAGGAAGTTACAAAGAGTTCTCAAGACAATTAAATAGAGTAACTTTTTTAAGACAATTAGCTTCAGTTCACTTTTTCCCAGTCCCACAGTCTATTACAATTAATTTTTCAAGTACTAAAATTCATAAACCCAACTAATTAGAGCGGTAAACAATATATTGGGATGTGCAAATACTCGTATTGGCACATATTTGTGGAGCATTAAAACTAAAATTATAACAGCCTTACTTGTCACATATTTGTTGAGGAGTAGAATTCTCCTCCAAGGCTTTCGTCTCAGTGGCTGTCCCGTACTCATCCGTTCCGCATATGTATATGGCATTGTAGCCTCTGAGCCTACAATACCGAGCAAACACATCGGCACTCAACACACCTACAAATCATCATAAACACCCAAAAAATTAGTACAACTCCTTTAGCAAAAGCTAATAAATGTTTCGAATCAACTAAAAAACAAATGAATCGAAGTAATATACACGCATATAAGCATAGACAGGGTGAGAAGAGATGGAATATCTTACAGCCGATGATATTGCCGAGGTGAGGGACGTTGTTGACGTAAGGCAGCGCACTAGTGATTAGGATATTTCTTTTGCCTGGGATTGGCACTTTTGGAGCTTTCTCGCTAACCTCACCCATCTGGTAGCGGTGGCTGGCCTGGCGGAGGAGGAGGAAAGTATAGAAATTAGAAGGGTTGATATTCCTGCGCCTGAGTAGAGCTGTCAATACGGGCTGGCGGGGCGGGGCGGGCCAAAAAAGCCCGCTCCTTGGCGGGCCTGAGAAACTCAGGCCCGGACCGCCCCACCCTAGGCCCGCGGGCTAGGCGGGCCCCCGCTAGTTTTTTTTTTTTTTTTTTTTTTTTGAGAATTGTTAGTTTATTCATCTTATTACTTTTCTAATATTCAGTCATTGCAATTAACAATATTTTTTAAATGGAGTTCATTGCAGTATTAACACTATTTTTTGGAATTCCAGTTCATTGCAATATATACAATTATACAAATAAATATATTCCAGTATATACAAATAAATGTATGTACTATATATTCCAGTTCATTGCAGTATTAACACTATTTTTTGGAATTCCAGTTCATTGCAGTATATACAATTATACAAATAAATACATTCCAGTATATACTATATATTCCAGTTCATTGCAGATTTGCAGTATATACAAATAAATATATAATACCGTATATATATGGTCAGTACTTGATTGTTGACCGGCCAACGACGACCGGACTGGAGATCGGAGGGCGGAGGGCTGCCGGCTGGTGTTGGGCGGAGGGCGGACTGGTGGCTGCCTGCTGTGGAGGCCGGAGGGCGGCGGCGTTGCTGCGACTGCGAGAGTGCTGAGCGGTGGCCGGTGGCGGTGACTGGCGGAGCCAGGCTGCTGTCTGCTGGTGGAAGCCGGACGGTGGTGGCGAGTCACGACTGGCGAGGCGACAAATTGAAGATGTGAATTTCTGATCTGAGTTTCTGAGCTGATGGCTCGCGAAGCGGTGGTCGATGGAGGAGGGCGAGAATTTACGAGAAGTGAGAGAAGAGAGTGAGAGAGGCAAAGACGAGAGAAGACTGAAGAAAGTGAGAGAGGCAAAGACGAGAGAAGACTGAAGAAAGTGAGAGAGGCAGAGAAGAATCGGAAGAGAGTGAGAGGCAGAGACGAGAATGGGTGAGAGAGGGGGCTAGGGTTTGGGGAAATTGGGATTAGATTAGATCATTTTATATATAATATATATTTATAGTTAGATAGATTAGATTATATATATTATATATATATACGTACTACATTGGGCGGGTAGCCCGCGGCCCGCCAGGCCCGCCCCGCCAAGCCCGCGGCCCGCGGCGGGGCGGGCTAAAAATGCCGGCTCTTTAGCGGGCTTCTATTTTCGAAACTCACCCCTACCTAAGTAGGGGGCGGGGCGGACCGGCCCGGCGGGCCAAGCCCGTTTTGACGGCTCTACGCCTGAGATAGAAATGAGTTGAGGACTTGACTCTTGAGGTAACTAATCAGAGATTCTTATGCCTGCCAGCCCAGGTAAGACTCGGGTCAATACGCCAAGCCCGAATAAAACTTACTTTCTTTTTTGAGAACAAATAAAACTTACTTTCTAATTTGGTAATTCATGCCGCTAAAAACTACCGTAACCAAAGGTGAGTTCGATCTTTGATGAATTTGGGTATGAAGTAATTTTACTAGTGACGTTATTTTGCGGTGTGATTAGGAGAGAGAAAACGAGAGAGAAGAAAAAATAAATAAAATAAATTTGAAAATTAATAACAAAGTAAAACTTTCTCACATATTTCATTGTTTGGTAAATATTTGTATTCCCAGGAACAATGTTCATGGGAATGACCCATTCCTTTTAGAGGAAAATAGGTATTACGGGTATCCTTACTATTAACATATTAATGAGCTCTCAGGAATAGGTTTTTTTATTTTATTTTCTTTTTTACCATTTTTTAAACCTAAACTTTTAACACTTATCTTTCTTTCTGTCATCGCATCGCATCTCACTTCCATCATTGCATCATATTGAAATTCTTCATCAAGGTATTCTTCTAAACTTCTTTTTTTTTTTTACAAATTAATTGGTCATGCAATAACTTTTCGAATATTGCGACCATGAATTAACTTTTCGGGTGCTTCAGGCATAAACTAACATCTCGAATGCTTTAAGCATGAGCTAATTTCTCATATGCTTCATGCTTCATACATGAGTTAACTTTTTCGACCATGAATATATTTTCATGCATTGTTCAAAACATTATCATGACACTAATTATTTCTTCATCAATACCTCATCATTTCATTATTATCAATTATCGCAGTATTTGCTTCAGGCAAATTAGCTAGAATCATCAAGGTGAGATGCATTCTTCGACAACCAAATGCTTTGGTGTGCGGCACGTAGGGATCAATGCCCATCACACCCACATTGATAGCAAACCTGCTTTTGGATAGAATTTTACCTCGATGAGTTTTGTCATCCATAAATATCTTGATCACTTTGTTTCTTATTCTAAGCTTGAAACTCATACCACACCGGTTATAACCTCAACCTTAACCCCTTATAAAGTTGCTCGACTAGGCAACATTATGTGCTTCAGGCACCAGTGCAAAACCAACCAGACACATGCATTTTGATTCTTCATCAACAACTAGTTATGTTTCTTAGCCGCAATGAGTGCTAAAATCAGCTTATAATGCTTCTCATAATTTGTTGTCTTGTACTGCTGCTAGAGTACAAGGTTACTCGCATGAAAAGTAGACATAGTATTTTCAAATAAGTATTTCTTTGAAACTTCTTGTTTGCAGAGTTTTAATTGCAAGACTATTTTATGCAGAGTTGAATTATAGTTAGTTACTGACTTATAATCTTAAAACTTTGAGATTAAACTAGTCAAATTGTGTCCGAGGGAGGACAATTGATGACTATTGGTTGAAATGGTTCTTTAGGGATTTCCATAACGTAAAGGAGACTTTTCAATCAAATACTCAATTTTAAAGTTGCAGTTCAAATGGTGACGTACGAAAATGAGAGTTTGTGCCTTCTGGGCATCAGTGCTCTATGACTTAGCAACAAAAACTTGGCTCAATTCTTTAGATGCCAAATATTATCTAGAGCCCAAGTTAAATAATTGCTTCCTTCTTAAGCGAGCTCAATAAATTCACATTCGGCAATGGAAGGCATGATTTACCAGATCATCAATTTCATGCAACTTTACGAAGCAATATGTGACAACATTGGAAAAAACCACTATTTCGAATACATGTTCAAATAATGGATGAAGATACACCTTTTTACATAAATATGCATATATGTATCTTAACATTTTGATGCAAACATAGCAATCCGATCCAAACATAATAAGAATTGATGATGCATTCGATATCCAAAGTCGTAGAACATACATGGATACATATACATACAATTTGGCATATAACCACATGTATTAACCATTTCAAATTAAAGCATCATGGTTCATGTAGAACCTAATTCATATACATGATTCGGGAGGATAATAAAGAGAATTTATATTTGCAAACTCATGTATTTACCCAAATTCTCAACCGTGGCTTGATGAGGGGTTCATATACTCACAAGTAGTTAACGAACATGAAGTATTATCACTCTTAAGTACCATAAACACACATATACAAATAATACAATAAAATCAAGAGTGAGAATACTCATTTCACATAAATAGAATTGGAAGTTCTAATTCATACCCGAATGCATCTATATAAATGATCACTACGCACAAACAAAGTCATAGATTCTAGAATAAAATGCACAAAATAAGATGCCAAGCATACTGTTCACCAGAAATTATGATAGAGACTCGTGCTGATAACGTGATGTAATTTGGCCTTCTAATTAGCTTAGTTTCCGCGTGATAGTTGTATGGTAATCGTTGGTAGATTGTATCCAAGTAGAGAGAAAAATAAGAACTCAAAATCTAGGAACTTCAAAAGCACCTCTTACTAACCTTTCAACATGTATTTATATACAATCCATACAACCCTTCATTTTCAATAACATATACACCATTACTAGGGAAGATGAAGGGATTGAAGAAATAATGGCCATAATGATTAATATTTATAACAATTTTTAATATTTTGTATTTGTAATTTCAAAAATTATATATATATATATATATATATATATATATATATATATATATAGATTTTGGTTCAAATGCGGTCGTGCTCTCCCGTGCGGCCGTGCGGTCACACACCACTCAATGTTACGAAATACACCACTCAATGTTAAGAAACACACCACAATGTTAAGAAACACACCACAATGTTAAGAAACACACCATAGTGCATATTTGTGTGGTGTGTTTCTTAACATTGAGTGGTGTATTTCGTAACATTGAGTAGTGTGAACCGCACGGGAAGGCACGGCCTTCTAAAAGAGAAAAAAATTTGTTCATACAGAATATATGTATATACACACTATAAAAGAAAATTGCACACAGTGTATTCAAAAGGCAAATTGAGGCATATGGAAATAATAAACATCATAATATGACCATATGTATAAATTTACATATCATAAACATATGCTATTTGAAGCATCCAAAAATAATAAGGTATAGAAAAACTCATAAGATTACCGTTCACCGAGATTGAGTGTGCTGATAATGTGTTGTAATATAGCCTTTAGCTCAAAGCCATTAGAGGAGAAACGGACCATATTCATAAGGGAAATCAATACGAAGAAAAGAAAAGAGAATAACTGCAATGTGAGAACAAGTTAACCATTTTCATATCATTCATCATCCTCTATAAATAACACAAGGGTACACATGCATATATACAATACTTAAGGTATAATAAATAGTATACATAAAGATGAATAAATGTGTCCGTTACAAATATTGTCCACTATCAATTTATTTATAACACTATCATGGACTTCATTATATCAGCAGAGATCCCTAATAAAGAAGATGACCAACAATACTATAACGTAGTTGAGGAATTCATGGTTTATGGTCCTTGTGGAACAGCAAGGAAATGATTTCCTTGCATGATAAATGGTAGATGTTTAAGGTATTTCCCAAAAAAGTTTGTTGACTCTTCAAGTTTTGATGAAGATGGTTACTCAATCTATAGGCGGCGGGATGATGGTATGACCATAAACAAAAATGGGATTCAATTGGATAATAGATATGTGGTACCACATAATAGGTATTTGCTTCTTAGATATAGGGCACACATGAACGTGAAATGGTGCAAACAGTCAAGATCTATCAAATACTTATTCAAGTATGTGAATAAAGGCAATGATCAAGTCACAATTGAATTTTGTAAAAGTACGTCTGATGAACATGGTAATGAAGTCATAGATGAGATAAATATGTACTATGATTGTCGTTATGTCTCTGCGTGTGAGTCTACGTGGCGTATGTTTAGCTTTGATGTGCAATTCAGAACACCAGCGGTTGAGCGACTAAGCTTTCATCTACCAGATTGTCAATCTGTTATTTTTTAAGATGATGATAGCACCGACAATGTGCTTAATCGACATACTGTTGGTCAAAGTATATTCAATGGATGGCCCGAAGCCAACAAGAGATATGCAGATGCAAGGATGTTAACTTATATTGAGATGCCAAATAAATTTGTTTGAAAAAAAAAACATTCGGGAATGGCATCCAAGGAAAAAATATTTTCAATTGGTCATATCTTCTATGTACCGCGAGGCAATGGTGAATTATATTACTTGAGATGCCTTCTTAATATAGTTCGTAGACCCACAAGTTTTGAAGACATATAATCATTTGATGGTGTACAGTATATGTCTTTTAGAGTTAAATTTTATGTCCGGGGATTATTAGATGATGATAAAGAATACATTGATGCCATTAAAGAGGCAAGTCATTGGTCATTCGCTCATTCCATGAGAAAATTTTTTGTCACATTGTTAACATCAAATACGCTGAATAGGCCAGAAAGTGTTTGGAATGATGTGTACCCTTAATATAATTATTAGTATATATAAAAGGGTCACACTTGTTTGAGACCTTCTCACAGATCTTTATCCGTGAGACGGGTTGAGTCGGGTCAATATGCAAATGTAATACTTATACTAGTAAATGTAATACTAAATTAGGAATAAAATGTTTGTTACTTATAACGGAAAACATAATACTTTTGAATACAAGTGTAATATAGAGTACTTTTATATTTTGATGTAAAAGTATTACTTTCTCATCAAAATTATTATATTTTCCCTTATAAGTAATGTTGCACTTATAAATAATTATATTTTCCCTTAAATTTTAAATAATTATTTTATTTAAAATTATTTAAAAAAATTATTTTGAAATTGGGTAACCGCCACGTCAGTCTATTTTCAAGTAAACATGTCATTTTGGGTTGAATTGCATGAGTTTGTGTTGTTTAGACACCTAATTGCATTTTTTTTTTGAGTTTGATAGCCTAATTGCAGTTTGGTGTACAGTTGAGTAACTTATTTGACCCTTATACAATTTAAAAATAATTATCTTGATGACACCTCTAATACCACAAATTATGTCGTGGACCCGGGTCCACCATGCAAGGTGGACCTGGGTCCAATACGGCATCGTTTTACTAGTTGTTGTTTAAATTTTAAAAAATAAACGGCGTTAACGGCTGATTCCTCGCAAATCCTCATTGCAACAGAACAATCAACGCAAGTCCTCATCGTAGCAGAACAATCAACGCAACTCCTCATTGCAGCAGAACAATCAGTTCTCCCTCACAAGTCCTTTTCCTCGCAATTCTTCTCTAATTCCTCAACGCAATTCTTCTCTGATTCCTCATCGCAATTCTTCTCCATTGCTATTCCCAATTCATATTCCATTCGTTTTTCCAATACTGTGTTCATTGATGGCGGAGGCAAGAGATTAGCCAGGGTTACACGTTGATGGATCATCTTCAATTGCAGTTTTTTTTTTCTGATTTTTAAACTTAGTATGAATTTGATTTTATTATTTGTTTTGTTAGTGCGTTGAATTTGAAGTTTGATGAATTATATTGATTCATATTTGTGTTTTCGAATTTATGAGTTTTTATTGTGGATCATTGTCAAAAGTTTATGTTCACAATCACGTAGCGATACATTCACATTTACAAAGCTCTGTATTCGTAATCATAGAGTTTTACATTCATTATTAAAAAGCTCTGCATTCACACGTACATAAGTCTTCATTCAAAAGTATAGAGATGTACATTCACAATTATACAACACCACATTCACAGTTACATACTTCTACATTCACACTTTTAGAACTCCACATTCACATTGTTGACTGATGCTTTGTTGTATTTTGTATTTGCAGTGAATGCAAATTTCGTGGTTGTCTCAGCAAGCATTGCTCAAGGAGATTTAAATGTTGAGGAGTCTACTTCAATTCCAGGTTTTCTAATTGTTTTTTAGAGTAAAATTAGTGATTCATATTGATTTATGATTTATGGGTGGTTGTGTGTTTAAATGTTGAGATAGTGAACATAGAGGTTAGGAATTGTGAACATGGAGTTATGAAGTTGTGAATGTGTAACAGAGTTAACATAATTTTAGTCATTTTGTAGTTCTAGAATATGTGAACTTGGAGTCTTGAAATTATGAACATAGAGTATCCAAACTGTAAATGTGAAGTTCTATAATTTTGAATTTGTAATAGAGTTCTATTTTGGAATTTTGAATTTGATGGAAATGTCATTCCTTTGTAGAGCATGGCTAGATTTATTCGCCATTCCCCGTCCCCGGAATAAATCCAGCTATGCTCTACTTAAAGAATAACATTTCCATCAGACTCTATGCACACAAATACAGAGCTATATGTAGTAAAACAGAACACCATGTTTGTAGAACTATGTTAACTCTGTTACAGATTCACACATTCATAACTCTACATTCATAGTTTGTAAACTACATGTTCACAGTTTTTAAACTCCACATTCACACATTACAAGGCTACATGTTTAGTAATTATATTACCACTATTACACATCCACACATTCATAACTCTATATTCACAGTTTCTATACTCCATGTTCACAATTTGAAAAATCCACATTCACACATTTCAGTGTTACATTCATAACTCTATATTCACAGTTTATATACTCTATGTTCACAGATACAGAGATTTAGGTACATAAACACAGAGCTCTAGGTTCACTACAACATAGCTCTACATTCACAAAGAAAAAACTCTAGGTCACAAAAATATAATTCCATTTTTGAACCATTAACATTGTATATTACATAGAACATAAACCCTATTCCATATAAACTCGTTAAACTACTTACAATCACAAAATATTTACTAAAACCTGAATTTTTTTTTAATCTAAAATCCCTAATATAAGAATGCGAAGTAAGTAATACATGTTCTAGAATGCTTCAAAAGTGCGATGAATACTACGGTTGACTGTGCTTGCAAAAATGCCAGCGAACAATGCTGTGAAGAACTGCTAGAATGGACGATGATGGTGCGATAATGGTGAAATCGCGGATGAAGAAGACAAATCACAGATGAAATGGTGAAAGACGGTAGAGTGCGCGAAAATATAACAATTTCATCTATATATTTTTCAAAAATTAAAAAGATCCTATTGGCTGAGGAAAACGGTGCCACTAACAACATCGTTATCCCCAGCTCGTGAAACAACGTCGTATTGGACCCAGGTCCACCTTGCAAGGTGGACCAGGGTCCACGGCATAGCAATTGCTCTGATAATATTCCAAATGAATAATTATAGGATTGAATAGTGGTGGTAGGAGCATTGATTCTTTGAGTTTGACGAATGAATAATCAAATCATTTTACTATGGGTGTACTAACTTCGGTAAATTTTCAGTTAACCGTTTTTTAACCAAACTTTTTCGGTTCAGTTAATGGTTAAAGATTTTTTAAAATTTCGGTTAACGGTTAATTCAGTTTGAAACTTCGATTAACCAAAATTTTAAATATACATATAAATAAATAAATATATATAATCTAATATGTAAAATACCTATAAATTTGTAGTGTTATTATGATATTGTTTTTGTATATTTTCTTATGGATTTATTATTATATTTATTATTTTAATTGAATTTATTATTATATGTATTATTTTTAGGATTTTAAATTTTGCTTAAAAAAATTTGGTTAATCAGATTTGTGAGCATAAATATAATATAAACATAAATGTGCAGTCCAACTATCAGCTTAGGCTTTTAGTTGGATGGAGCACATGAATTAGATTAACCTAAAAGAACTTAAAATTCAGTTAATTCGGTAATACAAAGTTCAATTCAATTAATGATTAAAATTTTAAAAACTTCAGTTAAAACAATTTGGTTAACCTATTGAACACCCTACCTAACATTTTACAGAGGAAGTACTAATTTTCACTTTGCAACAAAATTTTAAGTTAGTTATGCCAATTGCCAAGCAACCTATTGTCACTTCTGCTTGATCTCAAGCTCTCAGTGGCGTTAACACGAACCTCTAGCAGGTAGCTGTACTACATGTTGAATGCACCGCACACACCTCACAAATCCAGTCTCTCTAACCCAAGCATTTATCACCCTACTACAGAAATGCAAATCAATTTCAGACCTCCGGCAAATCCACGCACTGCTCACTGTGTTTGGCCTCTCCCAAGAAAGCCCATTCGCTTCAAGAATCCTCTCGCTAGCAGCAATGTCCGATCCTTCAAACGATTATGCCCATCGCTTATTCCTTCAACGCCCTAACCCAACTGTCAGGGACTACAATGCTCTCATTAGAGGCCATTCCCACAGCAAGAACCCAAACAAGTCTGTATTTTTATTTGTTGAAATGCTGCGGAACGGTGTCCTCCCCGACCACCTCACGTACCCTTTTCTTATCAAGGCTTTGGCCCAGCTTTCGAAGCCAAGAGTTGGCGGGAGTGTTCATGGGCGTGCGGTGAGAGATGGGTTTGTTGAGGATAGGTTTGTTTTGAATTCTTTGATTCATTTGTATGGCTCTTGCGGTGATATTTTGTCTGCAAGGAAGGTGTTCGATGAAATTCCCCTGAAGAACTCGGTGTCGTGGAACTCGATGTTGGATGGGTATGCGAAATCTGGGGACGTTGTTTCGATGAGGGAGGTGTTTGAAAGGATGCCTGAGAGAGACGTGGTGTCATGGAGCTCACTGATTGATGGGTACGTCAAGGATGGGGAGTATGCGGAGGCTTTGGCTGTTTTTGAAAGAATGAAGCAAGCTGGGCCAAGGGCTAATGAGGTGACCATGGTGAGTGTTTTGTGTGCTTGTGCTCACTTGAGAGCTCTAGAGCAGGGGAGGATGATGCATAGGTATGTGGTTGAGAATAAGTTGCCCATGACTCTAGTTTTGAGGACATCAATCGTAGACATGTATGCCAAGAGTGGTGCAATAGAGGATGCATTGTTGGTTTTTCGCAGCGCTTCAATGAGAAATACTGATGTGCTGATTTGGAATTCTATAATTGGAGGGCTAGCAGCCCATGGTCTTGTTTGGGAGTCATTGAAAATGTACAAGGAGATGCAGAGTTTAAAGATTCAACCAGATGAAATCACATACTTGTGCTTGTTGAGTGCTTGTGCACATGGAGGTTTAGTGAAGGAAGCTTGGTGTTTCTTCGATTCTTTGGGCAAAAATGGCACGAAACTGAAGAACGAACATTATGCTTGCATGATTGATGTTTTAGCCCGCGCTGGCCAGTTAACAGAAGCTTACCAGTTAATGTCTAGAATGCCTATGGAACCATCTGCTTCCATGTTAGGTGCACTACTTAGTGGCTGTCTGAATCACAGAAAACTAGACCTTGCAGAAATAGTGGGAAAGAAGTTGATTGAATTGGACCCTTGTCACGATGGTCGTTACGTTGGCCTATCAAATGTGTATGCACTAAAGAAATGCTGGTATGAAGCAAAAGCGGTGAGAGAAGCCATGGAAACAAGAGGGGTCAAGAAGTTTCCTGGTTTTAGTTTCGTGGAGACTCTTGGAGCCCTTCACAGATTCATAGCTCATGACAAAACACACCCCAAGTCAGAAGAAATCTATATAATGTTACACCTAGCGTTATGGAATATGAAGTCTGTTACTGATTTTGAAGTACAAGAATACGAGTACTGATATGGATCACATGTAAGTGCTTATGGTGATTGGTTCGTTCTATGAGAGATTTATAAATTGGGATACACATATCTCGAGTCATTGCAGAAATGTGAACTTGGAACAGGTATCTGCAAATCTGAAATGGGAGAGCATTGTAAAATGTTGATGATCCATAAGTTGTGTTTGAGTTTGTATTCTGGTACGAGAACAGTAACTTAAGCAATTGTTGGCAGTGAGTGGAAGAAAATAAGAACTTAGGATTGAAGTTCTTGCTATTGGTAAATAGTTAATCCAAGCAGATGTTAAAGATTTGGTTTCGGGCGGTGCATTGGTTGGCGGTATAGTAGTAGCAAGTAGCAGTTGATGGCTATGAAATGGGGGAATGAATTTCTATTGAAAACAGGCAAACCTTTGGGTGGAACGAGCCATTCGCCTTTTAGATGGGGCTTGGTAGATAGGAAAGTTCTGCAAATTTAAAAGGTGGGAATATGGTGGCAAATTTTACTGTGAAATTGTAGCATGTACCATGAAGGAAAGCAGCGTCGAATTATTTTAAATACATTTCAGTTTCATTTGACAATTTACGCTATTGTATGAGCTTTGTTTTGTAGTTTTATTTCTGACACACGGTTTCAATACAATAACACTAAAATATCATTTTAATTACACATCAGGTTTATTTGACAGTATAGTTTATTTTATGAGCTCGCTTTTTAGTTTTATTTTCCACACACGTTAATTTTACTATAGTAACACTAAAGTATAAGTTTAATTACATTTTGAGTTAATTTAACAATATATGTTATTGTATGGATTATGTTTTTTAGTTTCATTTTCCACACACATTAGTTTAATTATAGTAACGCTGAATTGCCATTTTAATTACACTTTAGATTTATCTGACAATATATGTTATTACACAAGTTATGTTTTTTAGTTTCATTTTTCATATACACCAATTTCATTATAGCTGATGGGGAATATACCCGGAGTATACGACCCTAAGTACTTTATACGTATGTTCGGTGTATTGTACGGGGATGAGCCTATAAAGAGGCACTAACCCTTTAAGTGAAAGGGCTTTTTCCCTTCTCTTTTTTTTTTTTTTTTTTTGAGAATAAGCTTTTTCCCTTCTCTTCTTCTCTATAGAAGCATTCTAGACTCCAACTCCCCAAGCTCTCCCTTCTCTCTAAGTTATTACTCAAAGCACAATCAATAAAGAAATGAATTGAGGGCCAATTTTCTATCTACCTTATGCTTTACATATATTGCAATGTATTTCAATACAAAGGGGAATTATTCCTTATCAGTTGTGTTTGGAAGCACGCGATAATGAATATTTAAATAATTAACTTGTGATCTATAATAGTGCACTTAAATGTGTGTTATTAAGTAGATTTGCTTATTTGATACCATTTAAAGAAAGAGACTTATGGAAAAGAAAATAGTTTTTTTTTTGAAAAAATAAATAAACAAGCTTTCATTAACAAAGGTCCGAAGACAAAAAGGAAAGAAAATTTCGGAAGATGATTTTTGTGTAAACATTTCGAAAGATAAAGATCTGAAAGATTATTTAAAAAAAATTCAAGTTATTTTTTGAGTTTCGAGGCTGACATAATTGGAAAAGCCGTTTGAATATTGGGTAAAAAGAAGTATGATTTGACTGGTAAAATTTCCCTGGGTACCGTTAGTAAATGAATGCATCAATTATGAAATATTATATGGAGTGGACCATCTGGATGGGTGTGGGTCTAACCAGTCAACAACACTCTCGTCAAGCTCAAGAGAAACCCAATCCCTGACAGCTCCCAAACCCCTCACATCCATCCTCCAATGGCGGACTACGAGGCACCCACCGGCGCCCTGATCCACCACGAGACCGCCCTGCAGGCCCTCAACACCATCATCCAGCTCCATTTCGAGAAGACCCTCGAGAAGAAACGCGCAGTTGACCTCCAGAAGAAGGAGCTATGGAAGATGTTCCAGCTCTTCTTCCTCTTCCTGTCCCTGCTTTTCCTGGGCCAAGCCCAGTCGCCCAGGCTGCAGTGCCGCCACTGCTGGGTCCCCATCGGCCTTCTCTCCATGGACCACCTCATCTTCTACGTCTCCGTCGCCCAGACCCTCAGGTGCATCAATGGGTTCAAGTACCAGCGGCGCTGCCACAAGCTCACGCTGGGCCTCGCCACCGAGCGCCTGCGGCGGCTCAAGATGCGGATGAGCAGCGGCGGCGCCGGCGCCGAGGACGAGATCGCTGAGGAGTTTGAGATACATTACCAAGAACCGCCTGAGAGTTACTTTGGTAAGTTCAAGAGGAATTGGGCTTTGCATTTTGGATTCTTGATCTTCATCTATGCTTTCATGATCTCTTCCTCTGTTGTTCTCCTTTGCTTCTAGGGATTCCTCTTTCTCTCTCTCTCTCTTTTTTTTTTTGGGTACAATTTGTTAATTTGTTATTAGGGGCTTAATCAATTTTGTTAATGTAGCAGAATAATCTGTATCCTTCTTATGATAATATCTACGGTTGAGATTTGTGATTGCCATGGTTTTAGTTTCTTAGCTTTTTTTCTTGGAAAAAGTTCATAATAAAATTAGGAAAATTCTAAAGCAGTTAGTATTGGTATCGATTGAAAAGAGTAAAATTTTAAGGAAAATTGAATTTTCATTCTCAAATTATAAAATAATTGTAGGACAATACATTCTTCTGGATCATGTTTGTCTTTTGTCCTTACTCTATAATTAACGTTGTAGATTACTTACTTCTCGTCCTTAATTTATAATTGGCATTGAAAATTTTGTCACTAATATTTTGTTAGAAAAAAAATAAAATTTGCAACGCCAATTATAAATTTATAACTTAAAAATGAAAAGTGAATACAATTAACAAATTGAGACTAATACTACAATTACTTTATAATTTAGACACGAATAGTGTAATTTTTTTAATTTTTCTAAATTATAATCCCTAAAAAGGTGAAGTGTAACTTTTAGTTAACTTATAACTTTACAAGGTGCATTTGACCAAGCTATAACAGTCGTTGAATCCGGTGGACCACTTTCATCTCTATTTGAAAAGTTTGCTATTGTTAACATTTTTAATGATAAAACATTGTAATTAAAAAGAATTGAATCGTTTTAATTTCATTACTATTGCTTTACCTAGCGTTTGGTTGGAGGAGGGAATTAGAGAATAAAAGAATTATAATTTGGTGGAAAAAAGAATAAAATAAAAATTTAAATTCCATTATTTGATAGACATTAATATAATAATTTAGAATTAAAAGGGATGAAGCAAATACAAATTAAAATGCCCTGTATAAAAATAACACAGTATAATAAGAAGAAGGATAAAATGTATTCAAAAAAGAAGAAGGATAAAATAGTTATTTATTGTAAAATTACAATTCTATTCTACCAAACACTCCATTACTCTCAGTGCTTCTCAAGATTCACTTATAGAAGCTAAAAATTATTTTAAGTAGATAGAAGTAGCACGGTTTCAATACAATAACACTAAAATATCATTTTAATTACACATCAGGTTTATTTGACAGTATAGTTTATTTTATGAGCTCGCTTTTTAGTTTTATTTTCCACACACGTTAATTTTACTATAGTAACACTAAAGTATAAGTTTAATTACATTTTGAGTTAATTTAACAATATATGTTATTGTATGGATTATGTTTTTTAGTTTCATTTTCCACACACATTAGTTTAATTATAGTAACGCTGAATTGCCATTTTAATTACACTTTAGATTTATCTGACAATATATGTTATTACACAAGTTATGTTTTTTAGTTTCATTTTTCATATACACCAATTTCATTATAGCTGATGGGGAATATACCCGGCAGAAATAGTGGGAAAGAAGTTGATTGAATTGGACCCTTGTCACGATGGTCGTTACGTTGGCCTATCAAATGTGTATGCACTAAAGAAATGCTGGTATGAAGCAAAAGCGGTGAGAGAAGCCATGGAAACAAGAGGGGTCAAGAAGTTTCCTGGTTTTAGTTTCGTGGAGACTCTTGGAGCCCTTCACAGATTCATAGCTCATGACAAAACACACCCCAAGTCAGAAGAAATCTATATAATGTTACACCTAGCGTTATGGAATATGAAGTCTGTTACTGATTTTGAAGTACAAGAATACGAGTAGTGATATGGATCACATGTAAGTGCTTATGGTGATTTGTTCATTCTCTAAGAGATTTATAAATTGGGATACACATATCTCGAGTCATTGCAGAAATGTTAACTTGGAACAGGTTATATTATCTGCAAATCTGAAATGGGAGAGCATTGTAAAATGTTGATGATCCATGAGTTGTGCTTGAGTTTGTATTCTGGTACGAGAACAGTAACTTAAGCAATTGTTGGCAGTGAGTGGAAGAAAATAAGAACTTAGGATTGAAGTTCTTGCTATTGGTAAATAGTTAATCCAAGTAGATGTTAAAGATTTGGTTTCGAGCGGTGCATTGGTCGGCAGTAGTAGCATTTGATGGCTATGAAATGGGGGAATGAATTTCTATTGAAAACAGGCAAACCTTTGGGTGGAACGAGCCATTCGCCTTTTAGATGGGGCTTGGTAGATAGGAATGTTCTGCAAATTTAAAAGGTGGGAATACGGTGGCAAATTTTACTGTGGAGTTCTAGCTAGGACCATGAAGTAAAGCTGCGTCGTATTATTTTTATTGTATGAGCTCTGCTTTGTAATTGTATTTCTGACAATATACGTTATTATATAAGTTATGTATAACAAGTGGAATATGATGAAGTTTGTGTAACTAGTGAAGTATCATTTTGAGTACTACTAACTCGGTCACAAAGGGTCAATGCACCCATTAAGATTTGAACCTATGACCTTCCATTTGAGAGTGTCACAAAGGTGTCATTAAGCTCTAGCTGCATGGTCAATACCAAATTTCTTAAAATCAAGAAAAATAAATTTGGCATGAGTAACTAGGAAAGTAAAAAAAAGTAAGTATAGTATATTTTTTCCTCTCGCCTCCTTTCGCGAGCGTCTCTCCTCTTCGTGAGAAGTTTGTCTTGGTTGTGCGCAGTCTTTTGTTTCAATGGATTCTAATACGGTTGCTTCTGCCATGACAACCCTTACTCTTGCTGGTCTTGATGATGACGACAATATGCGTCAGATTGGTAACGTTCCGGTTTGCTCTTCTGATGATGGATCGGAGTTTTATGCTGTAGGTCGGCTTGTGACGGACAAGCCTGTAAAGTTGGCTTTCCTTCGAGATACTATGGCGTCCATGTGGCGACCCGCGTTTGGTATGAATGCCCGTGAGCTTCAGCCAAGGCGGTTTCTGTTTCGCTTTTTTGATGATGATGACATCTCCTGGATTATTGAGGATGGACCGTGGACGTATGAACAGAATCTACTCATCGCACTAAAGAATCCAAGTTTCCACAAGGATTAGAACAAGGATTGCCCCATTTCCATGGTGTATCAACCCAAATTCTTGAAGAACAAAAGCTATTTAAGCCTCAAATCTACCCCTATTTCCATAGAAGAGAAAATGGGTTTGAGATTGGGTTGGCTCAAGTCTCCCATCCAATTCTCATTAAGATGGAAGACTTTCCAAAGACAAACAACAATCATTGTACACTAATCATTGAAAGAGAAATAAACCCAATTCAAACTCAAGAACCCTAGGTGGGTTTCTTCCCCTTTTTCACAATAATCAAAACTTAAGCATCAAAATAGATAATACAACTCTAACTCAAGCCCATAAACTAACCACTCATGATTAAATAGCATAAAGAACACAAAAGCACAAGTAATAAACATAAATCTTGATAAAGAAAAGAGATAAGGGAAAGAAAGCTTCTCTATTGAAATGGGTGGAAGAATCTTGAAATCCAAGCTTCAATTCCAAGATTACAAGCTCCAAAAGTGTTAAAATACATAGATCTAAGCCTAATCTAACCTAAAAATATGAAAGAAAGTGAATGTGAGTGTTTAGGGTTCAACCATGGGTCAAAACCGAGTTCAAAATGCTCAAAACAAGCTTAAATAATTGCAGAGCAGGTGCGAAACGACCACCCACACGCCCATTTCAGTGCCCATTTCATTTTGGCCAAATTACAGTGCATTTCTCACTGTGTAAGCAGAATTCTGTGACTCTGTTTTGACTTCTAGGCTATTTTTCACCCTCAAAATTATTTTATTGGCCTTTTTAGTCTTCAATAAAGTTGTATCTCTTCAAGTGGGCTTTCAAATGGTGCAAGAATCAACTCAATTGGACATTCCTAGGCTGAGATATGGTTAAAATACCAAACAGTGGCAGATTTGGACAAAATCTGTAAGTTTGGATGATTTTGACCCATTTGGCTTCCTTTTTAAGCTTTAATGTTTTCATGATAGTTTTAGCCCTTTGAGTCTTCCTTCCAATGGCATAAGAATCACTCAATTTGGAAATTTATAGGCCGAGATATCGTCCAATCACTAAGACGTCGACGTGCAGAAATTTCAACACCTTGACCTTTTGCTTCTCTTTTGTTTTAGTTTGCCCAAATGACCAATACCATTGAAAATACAACTCTTCCCCGTAGTTTCTCCTTGGCTCTCATTGACTCCAAATGCATCCAAATGTTCCTTTTGACTCTAGTTCCCTTCAAAATGCATGAAAATATTCATCTTTGCTTCCAAATCCAAAATCCTTGCAAAACAACACAATTTAGTCATATTCTCATTAAATTTGGAATGATATATAAGAAAAATAGCTTAGTGAAAGGGAGAAAAATATAGACAAATGAGCACTTATCAAGTGACAATTTCATTTGCAATATCCATGGCACTAGAAAAATGATTTTCTCTATAATTCTTGAAGAAATAAACTAACCCTTTAATTTGATTATTAGCAACATCAAGAAGCATATATATTTTTTGTAATTGCTTGCTAACTAAATTTACCGCATATAAGATTTCAAACCAAATAACCGTGGCTAGAAAAAATTCAAAGGTACTTAGCTCAATCCATTGAGTGGTAAGTGTAAAATCCCCCCGGCAAGATGCCTAATATTTATAATGCTCCGGTAGTTCAAGGGCGAGACAGTGTTGATGACTTTGTAGCTAAAGATCTTGCCTCACTTTGAATTTTAGAATTACTATCTGTATCTGCCACTTGAAGTAGGGCTTCTTGAATATCACTGACTTAATATCTAATTGCTTTAACACTTTCTACACGACTTTCCCATCAAGTATATGACAATGACTTAAGAGTTAGATTTGTTACCTTACTTTTCAAGATACATACACTTAGCGTGAAATTTTGTAAACTATATATACATATAATTTTTTTAAATATTGGGCCTCCAAATATTGCGGGCCATGTGCAGTCGCTCATGTTAGACATGCTCAGAACCAGTCCTGTTGCTGACTCCTTTAGATAAGGGTGATCTTGTAATTGAGGCACCTTTTTCCATCATGCAATATAGACTCAAGTATCACTAGGATCTTGCTAATAAATTAAGTGACAACGCTTTGATACCACATGAAAATTTATAAGGTAGGAATAGTAACACTTTAAACAGATTGGAGTGTCAACAAAAGTTGTTACTCTATGTAAAATCCCAGATAGAGTGTGAAAATATACTAGGCTGATATAAACATACACAAGATATTTTAATAACAGTTGGAGAAATCCTAATCTGTTCATCTTTGGTTAGCGCATCTGTTCATCTTTCTTCAATAGGGCCTCCACTGAGGCTCGATCTCACAGGAGAGTCACTACATGCCATCTGAGCACAAGGTGCTTGGCAAGTACAGTTGAAGTTAATTCTACCAATTACACAAACCCTCCAATTGTAACCAACCTGGTTTCAACACTGGTTGCACTCGATCAATGATGAAACAACTACTCTAGATAGTATTCAATTATGCCCCTTTGAAGTTTCTTTTCTATACACATTGGATGTAATATATTCTAGATAACCATATGAAACTTTGAGTTTTTACATCCTACACAACCCCTTTTTAAAGTGTCATAATTTCTTTTAAAGTGAGATCAATTATCACTTTTTACAAGAGGACCATGTTCATTTGATCTTGTCCACACACACACACACACACACACACACACATATGAGAACCCCTCCTCACAAGAGAACTTGTGAACCAATATGAATGCACACAAACTATTTCAGAGAAGATTGTGTGCATTGTGCACTAAAATTTGAGATTGTGTACATTTATGTATAAGTTGACAGGTTCCATAGGAGGAGGAGTTCTTACTACTTACTAGAAAATCACTTTATATACATATGCCATGTAAGAAAATATGGAATAATCTCATCCCTCTATCTAGAATGACTAAGGACTAGAAGTTAAGGAAAAAATGCAAATGCATTGTAATTATGACGGTTGTGTTTGGAAGCACGTGATAGTGAATATTCGAATAATTGACAATAAACTAGTGATCTATAATAGTGCACTCAAATGTGTGTTATTAATTATCCGTAAATGCACTATCAACTAGATTTGCTTATTTGATATCATTGTGAGAAAGAAAAAGTTTTTTTTTTTTTTGAAAAATAAATAAACGAGCTTCCATTAACAAATGTCTGAAGACAAAAAGGGAAAGAAAACTTCAGAAGATGATTTTTGGGTAAACATTTCGAAAGATAAAGATCTGAAATTATTTTATGAGTTTCGAGGCTGACATAATTGGAAAAGCCGTTTGAATATGGGGTAAAAAGAAGTATGATTTGACTGGTAAAATTTCCCTGGCTACCGTTAGTAAATGAACGCATCAAAGTATCAATTATGAAATATTATATGGAGTGGACCATCCGGATGGGTGTGGGTCTAACCAGTCAACAACAGTCTCGTCAAGCTCAAGAGAAACCCAATCCCTGTCTGTCCGTCACAGCTCCCAAACCCCTCATTCCAATGGCGGACTACGAGGCACCCACCGGCGCCCTGATCCACCACGAGACCGCCCTGCAGGCCCTCAACACCATCATCCAGCTCCATTTCGAGAAGACCCTCGAGAAGAAACGCGCAGTTGACCTCCAGAAGAAGGAGCTATGGAAGATGTTCCAGCTCTTCTTCCTCTTCCTGTCCCTGCTTTTCCTGGGCCAAGCCCAGTCGCCCAGGCTGCAATGCCGCCACTGCTGGGTCCCCATCGGTCTGCTCTCCATGGCCCACCTCATCTTCTACGTCTCCGTGGCGCAGACCCTCAGGTGCATCAATGGGTTCAAGTACCAGCGGCGCTGCCACAAGCTCACGCTGGGCCTCGCCACCGAGCGCCTGCGGCGGCTCAAGATGGGGATGAGCAGCGGCGGCGCCGGCGCCGAGGACGAGATCGCTGAGGAGTTTGAGATACATTACCAAGAACCGCCTGAGAGTTACTTTGGTAAGTTCAAGAGGAATTGGGCTTTGCATTTTGGATTCTTGATCTTCATCTATGCTTTCATGATCTCTTCCTCTGTTGTTCTCCTTTGCTTCTAGGGATTTCTCTTTCTTTTTTTGGTACAATTTGTTAATTTGTTATTAGGGGCTTAATCAATTTTGTTAATGTAGCAGAATAATCTGTATCCTTCGTATGATAATATCTGCAGTTTTTTTCTTTGTTGAATACAACTAAATTTATTACATTGTAGAATCTGTTCAAATATACTCTCTGAACCTGTATTCAAAAAAATATTAAAGCACAAAAAGTCAGTATCACCTCCACTAGACTCGAACTCATAACGAGCCACTACTCTGCCTAGCCTAAACCAGTTAGTATTGGTATCAATTGAAAAAAAAATATTTTTCAAAAAACTGCAACTTTTCATTCTCAAATTATAGGAAAAAGTGTCAAATAGGCCACTGAATTTATAGCTTTTGTGCAATTGGGCCATTGAACTTAAAAAGTATGCAATTCAACCATCAAACAAGCAAAATTTGTGCAATTTAACTATTTTTACAATTTTTTTTTGGTAAAATCCAATTATATTACTAACATATATGTATTAAGAGTTGCATTTTCTTCTACCATACTAGTTGGGAGTCAATATTGAAATGTTTTTAACTCAAATTGAATTAATTTTTTTTGTAAAAATGGTCCAATTGCACAAATTTTACTTGTTTAATGGTTGAATTGCACACTTTTTAAGTTCAATGGCCCAATTACACAAAAGCGATAAATTCAGTGGCCTATTTGACATTTTTTCCCAAATTATAAGATAATTGTTGGAATTGTTCATACTTGTGAATCATGCTTACTTCTTGTACTTCTTTATTTTAATCGATTGTACTTACTTCTCGTCTTTAATTTATAATTGGCGTTGAAAATTTTGTCACTAATATTTTGTTAGAAAAAAAATAAAATTTGCAACGCCAATTATAAGTTTATAACTTAAAAATGAAAAGTGAATACAATTAAAAAGTTGAGATTAATACTACAATTACTTTATAATTTAGACACGAATAGTGTAATTTTTTTAATTTTTCTAAATTATAATCCCTAAAAAGGTAAAGTGTAACTTTTAGTTAACGTATAACTTTACAAGGTGCATTTGACCAAGCTATAACAGTTGTTGAATCCGGTGGACCACTTTCATCTCTATTTGAAAATTTTGCTATTGTTAACATTTTTAATGATAAAACATTGTAATTAAAAAGAATTGAATCGTTTTAATTTCATTACTATTGCTTTACCTAGCGTTTGGTTGGAGGAGGGAATTAGAGAATAAAAGAATTATAATTTGGTGGAAAAAAGAATAAAATAAAAATTTAAATTCCATTATTTGATAGACATTAATATAATAATTGAGAATTAAAAGGGATGAAGCAAATAAAAATTAAAATGCCCTTGTATAAAAATAACACAGTATAATAAGAAGAAGGATAAAATAGTTATTTATTGTAAAATTACAATTCTATTCTACCAAACACTCCATTACTCTCAGTGCTTCTCAAGATTCACTTATAGAAGCTAAAAATTATTTTAAGTAGATAGAAGTAGTTGAAGGAAAGTAGAAACTAATGTAAAATATGTTACTTTTTTTTTTTTTTTTTTTTTTTGCAAAATTCTCCAATAAAGTTGATCCATCTATACAGGTATTTAATTGAGCATGGCAAGTAATTAAAGCTTTTAAGCTTGTGCTTTGCTGGTAGATAGGGACAGCAGAATGAGCAGATTGAGACAATAGTTACTGTTAGACGACAACTGCTGCTCGCTACAATTAATAAAAGGAAAATTGAATTTTTAGACATAGGGTAATATAAATTTAGTCTCTGAACTATATGTGCTACCATTTTTAATTAATATTAAGTTATACACGAAGTGATTATTTTAGTCTCTCGAAAGTTATTCCTACCACCAATTTATTACTTAATAAAGTGGTTTATTTAGTCTTTCAATGACTAAAATCGCCACTCCATGTATAACCTATGGGTTAAAGATAGTCACGCATATAATTCAAGCACTAAGTATATATTATGTGTGTAACTAGAGCATTAAAATTGCAAATTTTCAGGGCCGGCCTGGCCATGTTGGGACAGGGCGACCGCACAGGCCTCCAATTTTTGGGGGCCCAATTTTTTATTTTATTTTTTTAAAAAATATTTTATGTATAATTCAATATTTTTATACTTGATAAATATTTTTTTAGAATCTATATATTGGTCTTAATTATAAGTGAAAATAAACTTTTAGAAGTAATTGACATCGAAATTTTAGTGGATAAATTTGTATTTAAATATGCATGAAAATATCACTAATTTTAAATTAAATTTTGAAATGTATTTTTTTCTTTGTTGAATTTTATGCATTATATTTAGACAAAAAGTTTTTATTAGTTTTTCACTTTTGTCATAAAGTACAATAACTTGAAGTCTATGTGGATTTGGACTCAATTACGTTATAGAGATTTTCTATATCTTCTAAACTTCTATCTTTATATTTCATAGGTTTTTTTTTGGATCATATTTCTTACTTTTATAAATAGATATCTCTGTGAAATCTAAATGTTAAAAAAATCTCTCTTCCCCTATGTTTTGTTGGAAAATTGCACTAAAAATGACATTTTAAATGACAATTTTGTGGTATAAATATATGTGGGGTCCACTTCCGATTTGGGTCGGGTCAAAGTGGATTCGGGTTCTTCATAGTTAGACGAAGAGATCGATATATTATACGCTCAAAATGGATAATGGGTGAATGAGAAATTGATTCTCAAAGTAGACCCATTTGAGATGGAATTTGAAGTGAGGAAAAACTTATGTAGCTTTGTCTTACATTGGTTGGGAATGAACATTTGCCCCACTATATATACAAGGGTATTTTTATGACTAAGTAACTTGTATAGCATAGATGCTCTCTCTTGCGCACAGGGGAGGTGCAAATCAAATCCCCAACTGAGCCTGAAAAGGCTTGACTCGTGTACGCGGGCACGAATGTCGTCTGAAAAGTTAAGTTATGCCACATCTTCGAACGAGTTTGAGTTTTACATCTCAGAACCACACGAGATCAGAGATCGTTCGAGACATCAAACGAACTGACCTCTCGAGAGGTAGTTCGATGTCTCGCGGAACGGAGTCGACCTCTCGCGTGCGAGTGCGATGCCGCGCTCGTACGATGTCTCGCGGACCTGTGCGACGTCTCGCGGCCGGTACGATGTCTTGCACCATGCACTGCCTGATTTCTCACTAGACTGGAACGCTGTCTTGCACCGCGACTCCAGTGACCTCTCGACAGCGACTATTCACCTCCTTTGTCAGTTCATTGGAATGACTCTTGGTATTACGGAATTAATATGATTAATTCCAATCATTATTTTTTAGAGTTATTTCAATTGTAGTGGACTAGTAGTGGGTGTAAATGGGATGCTAGTGGAGGGAGGTTACACGCGGGAATTAAATGCCAGATTTAATGCAATGATCCCATCCTCCACTATATAATTCGTTGGTGAGCAGCAGATTTGAAATAGCTTCACAGAACGCACCTACGAAACACTTTTCTCTCCTCAAAACTCTGCTCATATATTCCTTCAAGCCATCTGCGTTTCATCCCACGTTTTAGTTCGTCGGGCTCCAAGTTTGTGTGCTCAAACGCAAGAGTCGTAGTACGCTTTATCCTGGGAAACCTAGGCCGCAACGCTCTAGCACCCCGGGAGGCAGTAAATAAGGTTTTAAGGACAGTGGCAACACGACTCGTGCTTCCAACAACCCCAAGTTCATACAGTTCACCCATCAACTTCCAGGTTTATTCAACCTCGTGTGGTTTTATTTCCTGGTTGTATTTTAATTATTCATGGATTATTTTTATTATTATTATTTGTTGTATTTTCCATTTTCTTGTGATTTTCTAGAATCAGATTCCTACATGTTCTTGTCTCTTTATTATTATCTTTGTGTTTTTCAATTTACTATATTATATTTAATTAGATTGCATCTCCAAACAAAAATAGTGAAGGTTCAAATTAAACTATTAGTCAGACCCCTATTTTTAGTGGAACGACCATGTATATATCAATGCGGTATGTATGTATAATGTTTTATGAAATTGGTAGAAATTAATCCATTATGAAATTATTGGTTTGATAAAAGTTAATGAAAAATGTAAAAGTGTGACTTTGAGCTATTGAATTCTTTTGCTATTATTTTTGGAGCCTAAGGGACTATATTATATGTTATTATATTATAACTCGTATTTCCACTCGTGCGTTGCACGGAATGGATTTGTTATAATATGGGAATAATATTTATATCGTAATACAATTGTGTAAACTGTAATATAAAATATTATATAATGTAATTGGAGAATTGAGTTTAATTCATTGTGTTTTGTGATGTTATTATTGCTTGAATATGAACAAATTTTTTTTTTCAAATAACTTGAATATGAACAAATAATTACCAATTAATAACAAACATGTAGATATACACATTTGGTGTTGATACATTAAACAATTTGCATATCAAGGTTTAGGATTTGTATTAATTGGTTTAATTACTTCGTTGTGTAGCAACTCAATTATAGAAATTATATGTACGCAAGATATATGTTTTATATAGATATATAAAAAAAATTTGTCATCTATCTTTGTATTAAAAAAAAAAGAATATATAATATAACTTTTTTGAATTACACATTATTGAAAACTTCTTTGTAGACGACATTGGTAGTAGTAAAAGAAGTTTGTCCATACTCGTCTAGAGCTAAAACTTTCATACCATCAGGATGAGTTACTCGTGAAAAAGCCATGTACAACTGACCGTGATTAAAGACCAATTTTTTTAGCAATAACCCAACGTGAGTTAGTGTTTGACACTGACTTTTGTTGATAGTCATTGCATATGCAAGCATCAACGGAAATTGTTTACGCTGGAACTTGAAGGGCAATCTCGTATCAGATGGGGTGAGAGACATTCGGGCATTAAGAACTTTGGTCCCTTGATGTGTCCCATTAACTATTTTTGCTTCCACAATATGATCTGTCAATCTTGTGACAATGAGGCGCGTACCATTGCAAAGACCAAGAGAGTGATCTATGTTCCGCAATAACATAACAGGTGCACCAACCTTTAATATCAATGAATGATTGGGAAGCCCGGACAATCTTAGACTATTGGCTAAAGTGTCATCCCGCACCATGAACCATAAGCCATTCTTCATGCCGCACCATGTTCTTTCATAAGTGATTATTTGATCCACAAACCACAAATTTTTTTTCATTTAGAACTTTTTGCAGGTTATCAGGTTATGTGATGACGTGGCACCGGTAATGTGCTGATGTGACATTTTTTTTAATGTCAATTTGAGTGCTGACTGTCCTCTCTCTCGGCAACTTCCATTTTTGCAGCTACCACCGCGAACCTCCACTCCGGTCACCACAGTGTCATTTTCCGACAAAGCTATTGTCCGAGTAGAGCACACACAGTGTGATGTAACGCAAAGAACCCGAAACATCAAGAACAATGTTATCCATGTCAGAGTAAAAATGCATGAGCATCTCAATAAGTTCCAGCTCTGGAATTTTTTTTTTTTATCTTAGAGAATATCACAGTTTCATGTCTCTGGCCAAGCAGACCCAGAACTGGACAGAACTTCGCGAAACTGATACACAACGCATCTTCAGCTCAACTTGTTCGCTTCATTCCAGGGGAAGAAGGCACGATTGGGCCACGAAGAAGCTTCAACTTCTACTTGAACGTCGTTTCAATCAATTAAGAGCTTGGTTGTCTAGTGTTTTCCTTGATGATGTCTTCCAGTTCCTCAATAATTGCATCATAGCAGAAAAAATATTGTTCCAATGTTTGAACCATCCCAATTCGCTGTGACCTAAATATGGTGATGGTAGGATCCTTTGGATGGTGTTGTGAATTGTTCAATAGGTTCCAGTTCTACTAAAACCCGCACTGCAGTGCATCACAATTGGCCCAAGACTAGGTGGCAGGGTATGTAACCGCATCACAATTTCACGAGCAGCAAGAGTGTCCTTCGGAACTCCATGATCAGGCCATTCAGCATATTGAACGTGTAAGACAGGCAAAGGTGGTTGTTCGGACTCTTTGTAGCTAACCTCCAAGCAACGCAATATTAAGGAAGTATCTGTTGTTTTTATCCATTTTGTGGTGATGCATATATTCCCAAATTCTCTAACGCCATCCTCCGCCTGAAAATAGTCTCCACACTTCACCGTCTTGTAATTGTCAACCAGTCGTGTAAGCATTACAATTGCAAGACAACGATTCTGGATTACCATTTCCCAGAAGTCCTCGAAGGTGTTTGGCAGCGGACCTTGTGTCGCAATAAAGCGAGATACATGTTCAGAAATTGTGATCAAGCTCGCGTTGATTATGCCCTAGCTGATTGTCTGTAGTCTTTACATGGGTTCAAAACAATCCTGTTACTGTCAAATGGCAATACATCAGTATAACGGTTTTTGCTGATGTTTATGCTATCCAGAGCTACTAAGCACCTACTCCTCATATTTGAAGCCCTCATCCTACTTGCCTGTAAGGTACCGAACTCCTGGCGGATTTTTTCGGGAGCTTGAAACTTCTTCTCTTTGAGTACCTTGAGTGCTTCGGAGCAGTACCGAAGCTGATCGGACGACAGAGCGAGACTCGGCAGCTGCGAATCATAAAAGAAATCGAAAGGCTTGGCAGGCGGCAGAGCAGCCTCAGCGGACGACGCAGCGGTTCCGGTGACGGAGGAAAGAGGGTTTCCGGCCGCGGCCATCGCCGATCTCCGGCTGTGAGTCCGAGTTGAAATGGCGCTACCCGTGTTGTTGGGTCTGGAACTGGAAAAGTAGTTCGTGCGTCGTTGAGTTTACGCTCAGTAGAGATGCCCATTTGATTTTCATGATTGCAGAGCTCCTTGAATAGTGTCTAACAATTCTGCCCTCGCCGGAGCCGGAATATTTTTGCATTCAAATAGCTAGCCCAAGAAAAATATGAAAAAAAAGAAGAAAAATAATAAAAAATTCCATGTCACCATATATTACCGGTAACCCATAAGAAACCTGCAAAAAGTTCTAGACGAAAAAAAATTAGTGGTTTGTGGATCTAATAATCACTTATGAAAGGACAGGGTGCGGCATGAAAAATGGCTTATGGTTCATGGTGCGGGATGACACTTTAGCCTAGACTATTTAAAAATTCAAGAGTGTGTACTTGTGATAGATTTTCGCCGTCTGATTCTGCTTTACACAAAGAGTCACAACTTAAATAAGTTCGACCTTCTGCAGTGTTCATGTTGCACATGTATTGATTAATTTGATTAACCACATCTAAAGTCGGTGAAAGGATCGCTCGCCCTTCTAGGTCCAACTCATCAATCATGCTATATCTCGCGCTTGGGAATGTGCTTTCCACTATAGTTGCTATGGGATCATGTCCACAGTTTAAGAGAAACCTTGGCGGAATATCGATCTCAGACAAACCATTGTTTACGACCCCTGTTATCCCATCTCCTATGTTTGCATTCCATTTTGAAAACCAATCAACCGTCGGCCTATCTTCCTCTGAATCTAAGCTCCATAATCTCAAGTTCTTCGTGAGCCTCAATACCTTGCAATTTGTCCAGAGGTATGAAGAATTAATAGTTGCTCCGACAATTATCGGTCTCGTTACTTTGGGAATAACTGGAAGAATTTGTCTAAAATCACCGCCCGAAACTACTGTCTTTCCACCAAATGTCTTTTCAGCATTACCCGGTATGACAAACCTCAATAGATCCCTCATGGTTTTGTCCAAAGCCTCAAAACAGTGTTTGTGAGTCATTGGTGCTTCATCCCATATTATCAATTTGGTCCTAATTATAAGCTCAGCAAGGTCACTACCTTGCGATATATTGCACGTGGAATCTTCATTCAATGAGAGTGGTATAGCAAATCTAGAATGCGATGTCCTTCTTCCCGGTAATAATAAAGATGCCATTCCACTTGAAGCAACATTTAGAATAATATCTCCGCGGCTCCTTATCATTGAGGATAACGTCCTCCACACGAATGTCGTTCCTCCGTAACCATACACAAAGAAGAGTCCACCTCCATTACAATCAGTATCATTCATCACAGAGTCGTAAACATTCTTTTGCTCATTTGTCAATTGTGTTACTAATGTTTCATGCTCTATCTTCAACGATTCCTTATCATGCGCCAACTCTTCAGCTATCAACATGTTTTCCATAAACCCGATGTTGGTTTCATCAATTCATCTGGAAGAGGCATATCTGGAAAGTCTCTCAGACTCTTCCCCCACAAAGATAACAATTTCTCCAACTCCACAAGAGCAAACTGTTTCTTATCGGAATCTGATAACAACAGATCTTGATGGTCCAAAAAAAATGATCAAATAATTTAATTTTATAAATAATAAATTATGATAAGCAAATGAATAAGTGGAATAAATTTTTTGTATGTCGAAATACCTGGATTGTTCATGCGACGTCGATGATGAAACTGTGCATCTTCTGCAAGAAATTCCCAAACAACATCCCATACGACCTCTGGCCTACTGATTATACTTGAACTCAGAAGCGTAGCAAACAATCTTCTTAAAGCAGACGCGGATGCCTAGTAACTCGAATCAGTTATGCCGTCGATGTATTCCTTGTCATCATCTAATAATCCATATTCATAACACGCATCTCTATATGATTTGTGAATTACTCCAGCAACAGTGCGTATATCATCGTGGCTTGAAGGTCCACGTATTAAATTTAAAAGGCATCTTAGATAGTATAATTCTCCACATCCTGGCGGAACATAGAACAATCGTCCTATGGAAAATCCTCTCTTCCTTGGTTGCCATTCACGCAGATCTTGTCTCCAAACAAACTTACTGGGGAACTCTGCATAAGTGAGAGAACGTGTATCTTTGTATTTCTTATTTGCCTCAAACCAAGTTGTGAATTGGCTCTGCTTAACTGTTTGGTTCTCCACAATCTCATCGAGTGTCTGATCTTCACCATAGACAACATTCTGTTGGTGCTCTAAGTGAAAATTTAACCTTTCCACAGGTGGCGTCCGATAATGTATCGCATATCCAAAAAGCCTCCACGTTGCTTCACATGCTGATATGTACCGACAATCATAGTACATGTTAATTTCATCAATCACATCACAATTTCGTCCATTTGTATAACTACTCATGAACTCTGCCGTGACCCTATCATTTCCCTTGTTCACGTATTTGAACAAATATTTAATAGATCTGGATTGGTTGCACCATTCAACGATAATATGTGCGCGATATTTTAGGAGAAGATGTTTATTATGCGCAACAACATAACGATTATCAAGTTCGATTCCATTCCTAGCGATTATACGCCCATTATCACGCCTTCTGTAGATCGGGTAACCATCTTTATCCAAACACGTATGAGTAACATATTTTTTTGGAAAGAACTTTGAACATTTACCATTTATCATACATGGCGAATTCTTCCGAAGTTATCCGCACGGTCCGTGCAACATGAATTCGCCGACTACGTCATGGTACTCAGTGTCAGCATCTAGGTCAGGAATTTCAGTTGAAATAATAACATCAATCTCGGCTGTGGAATTCGCCCTGTTTATTTTTTTGGCAAATAGCAATATGTGTGCGTGGGGAAGTCCTCTCTTTAGGAATTCAATAGTGTAGATAACTGAAAATAAATTAAATAAAAGTGAAGATTAAAGTTTATACATTTAAATTAGATTTAATTAAGACAAATTCAAATATGTATGCTAATGAAATACCTCCACATATGTTGCCAAACAACTTTTGTGTTTTGATGTCTTCAATCATAGCATCAAGTTTCATTTTAAACACGCGACAAATAATATCGAGTCTATCCTCTGATTTAAGGCCACGATGGGCAACATACCGCTCAATCTCAGGCCACTTCGGGTTGCAAGTGAATGTTATGAACAAATGTGGATAACCGATTTGTCTACATATTGTCATTGCATCTTGATAGTCTGAATCATATACCTGTCTCGACCTGTGAATGATGATGGTAGTATAATTCTTTTACCCCGACCGGTAGGGTCTAATTCTCCCTTTGTTAGTGCATCGCTCAATCCTTGATAAGCTTCACAACGCAAAGCCTTCTGATGAGTTCTAATGTAGATCAATCATGCAGATTCAATCATTGTATATGCATCAACCAAGTATTGTTGAAATAACCTCCTAGAATACAATAATGTATGGTTTTCATTTACTCTCTCATGTATATAGAATGAAAAATACTCTTTAGGACTAATTCTTTTCCTACCACCATGACGTCCTTGGCGCTATGCATCAGAGAATGAAATTTCTTCACAGTAACCATCTTCACCGTATGGGAACAACAAAGGGTACTGTAGCGGCAGATACGCAGGGTTTAATTGGTTTATTCTCTTCAACTGCCCAAAAACAAAGGGTACTGTAGCGGAAAACTACTTAAAATAACTTGTAATCATAAAAGATATTACCAAAAACATATTATACGGTGTGACTAAAGTAAATTGTATTAATACCTATCCTTGAAAGCAAAAAGCTCGGGGCATTCATAGTTGAACAAAACCCTAGTTGCAGTATACGAACTGGAAATCCTAATCTCACCATCTAATATACAAAAAGTATTTGTAAATAAGTATATCTCACACAAATAAAATAAAATATACCATTATGTTATTACTCACCATCAGTGACCCTAGCTCTACATAATTGTATATCTCAGGCCACTTCGGGTTGCAAGTGAATGTTATGAACAAATGTGGATAACCGATTTGTCTCGTCCCATAAGGTTACGGTCAATCGACTTTCCCTGAATAAAAACAAATTAATTTTGTAATAAAGGATATATGTTTACACATGTCTGGATATCATGCTTAATGCAATCGACTTTCACTGAACATTGTAATTTGGATATTATGCTTAATGTAACCTTTAATATTATTTACAAAAGAATGTTTACGGTCAATATATTATTTTTTTTTATTTTGAAATAAAATAATAAGGCATAACAAATTACAAAAGTGCATACCTACAATCCTCAATAACAAAATCAATCAACCTTTGGGGATTTTGTTTAACTTGAATATCTTTTGGCTGATGAATGGAAACGACACGACCAATCAAATCTGTGAAAATAATAAATACATTAACATGACATAGGATTTGTATAACATTAACTATAAAACGACATTGGAATGGTAACTTACCAATTAACTGGTTACAATCAACACCTCCTGGAGCCTTTAAGGATCCAAAATCCTTAAATTGAAACATGTTTTTCGGAAAAATTGAATCATCTTGATATGAAAAACTGATCACCGTATCATTGTTTGCTTTCAGGATGTATTTGTGCTTGCATGTCTTAAACCTCATGCGAGATGTATGCACAATGAAATTCTGAACGTCATAAACCTTTCCTTCCCTCAAAAGAGTACTGAATTTTTGAACATATTCTTTTGGAATTTGTAAATGGATGCAAATTCCCTATGAGAATTATTCAATAATTAAAATTATTATGTAGATATTCAATAAAAGAGAAAATTTTGTTGTTTAAATAATGTATAATGCAATACATACCTTATAGTCATGAAATAAGCACTCTAGAGTTTGGTGGTTCAGTGGTGTGCGTTGATATTCTTTAGAAAAATAATAACGCATTAAATGAAGGCATATGGATGTTTTTCTTGTCCTAAGAGAGAGTTGGGATGCAGAAAGAAGACTTGAATCCATACTTTATTGTTGAATAGAATGACAATACAAAGAAAAAATAATATGTATGTAAATTGATCATGAGGTGTAGCATATATATATATATATATATATATATATATATATATATATGAATAAAATGGAGTAAACTTGAATATTTGACTCATAATAAAGAGATAAATAATCTTACGTAATCTATCTATATATAATAACATTATCCTCCTTCTAAAGTTTCCCGCCCAAAGTTAGTGGCATTTTGGTAAAATCTATTATTTTATTTATTTATTAATTTATTTATTAATTTATTTCTTAATCTATTAATTATTAATATATTATGGTTAAATGTTGGTGATTGAATAATTGGATTTATTAATTAATTAAAATGTTAAAAAGGTAATATAATATGGTAATATTAATTGGTGATTGAATAATTGATGATATATGTGATATATTTGGTGATATATGTGATATATTTGGTGATATATTTGTAATTTTGATTAAGTTATTTCAATCAAATAAAATTTAATACATAATTTCAAGATGTATTCTTCATCCAGTACATTAATAATTTTTTTATAACATAACATAATTATATATGTGATTTAAGATTGAAATAAATTCCTTTTCTTTAAAAGATATATATAGTTATGAAAGTCCACGGCAAATCCTTGAAGATTTTTATACATAAATTTATAATCAATAAAATTTAACAGTAGCCTATTAAATTATAAAATATTGATATATTAATTTTATGGTAATAAATTATAACAGTAGCATAATTATGTTTTTTTTTCTCCTACTAATCAGCAAAATTGATATATTTGTAATATATGTAATATATGTAATAGTATAAATAGAATGAATATGTAATATATTTGGTGATATATTTGTAATTTCGATTAAGTTATTTCAATAAAATAAAATTTAATACATAATTTCAAGATGTATTCTTCATCCAATACATTAATAATTTTTTAATAACATAACATAATTATATATGTGATTTAAGATTGAAATAAATTCCTTTTTTTAAAGATGTATATAGTTATGAAAGTCCACGGCAAATCCTTGAAGATTTTTATACATAAATTTATAATCAATAAAATTTAGCAGTAGCCTATTAAATTATAAAATATTGATATATTAATTTTATGGTAATAAATTATAACAGTAGCATAATTATGTTTTCTTTTTTTTTTTTACTCCTACTAATCAGCAAAATTTCCTAAACTACTCCCCCATCTCCACCCCTCTTAATTTCTTACCTTTTTCACCTCTATCTCTCTCTTCCTTATTTTCTTTTCTATATAATGAATTGCTTTTAATCTTCATCCAGTACATTAATAATTTTTTAATAACATAACATAATTATATATGTGATTTAAGATTGAAATAAATTCCTTTTTTTAAAGATATATATAGTTATGAAAGTCCATGGCAAATCCTTGAAGATTTTTATACATAAATTTATAATCAATAAAATTTAACAGTAGCCTATTAAATTATAAAATATTGATATATTAATTTTATGTTAATAAATCTATATCTATACTATATATAAAAACAATATCCCCTCCCAAATTTTCCCGCCCAAACTTAGTGGCATTTTAGTAAAATGATATATTCTTTTGGCAGTCAACATAAGAATCCTATTATACACAAATGATTTTTAATTCCATGTACATCCCTGATTTCTTTCCATTTCTTTTTATTGGATGATTATGAAGACAACCAATCACTCATTCTATATAAATACATACAATATAGATTACTCCATGATTTCCTCCCTTCTCTTGCAAATACACAGCCGTTACTCACCATTTTTCTTTCCCTCTCATTGGCTAAAAACGAGTATAAGAGGGAACTGCATTATTCTGTACCTATTTATTCACTCCATTTTCCAGCCTCCCACAATGAACTCCTCACCTCTCTCTCAATCGGTTTCTACTTTCTACGCACGCTCTTCTCTATTGCTTCAAAAGTAAGCTTACCTTTCATTTTTAATTAGATACAATACCTAATTGCTTTACTTTTTTTTTTTTAATGTCTGTATATAATCTTTCATTGTCTGATCTATTAATTTATTTTTCATAGTTAATAGATATTATATTCCTTCAATTATATACAATACTTATATAATAGTTTACCGCTAAGATTTGATCTCTGATTAGTAGTTAATCCCTATCACTATGTTAAGAACACGGTCGACCACACTATTGGTGTTGTAGTTTTTCTTGGATAATGATGAGGATAAATAAAGAAATATGTTGACAAATATGTTGTATTTTATTTTTTGGAAAATGATATATCCACATTATTTTTTGAAAAGTATATTATTATATAAGATCATGAAATAAGTGATAAATAAAACCCAAGCCTATATTTTACGGGGTGAAATAGAACTTACTTAGCTTATGCTAATTTTGGGATACACCCCATATTTTGTGTTAAATGATTTTTACAGGTGACATGGATAGGAATTCGAGATGAATTCAAATTGAGAAGAAATTAAGAATCGAGTTATTGGAGATTTATTATTTGAGAAGTTGTATGGTTGTATAGTTTATTTTCACTAATTGTAATTAAGTTGGAATTGGATTATTGTTTTTAAGTGTTGTAAGTATTAGCCTTAGCGTTTGGGTATAGAAGAGATACCTGAGCGTGACGGTAACACCCGTTTTCTTTTGGTTAAATATAATGCTTCCGCTATTGTATTAGTAAATTTTCAATTAAGAAAGAAAAAAAATTAAGGAAATTTGGTTATGAAAATTGGGGTGTTACAATATATATATATATATATATATATATATATATATATATATATAAACAGAAGTGCCTGGACAATTTTTCCTGTCTAAACATGAGCATTTTGTAAAATTAAACTCAAAATTATTTTAGTAAAATCATTGATTTTATTAATCAACCATATATATTTTCATAAAATTAGCAATCAATTGTTATTACAATTAAAATTAATTACACTTTCGTTTGAGAGGATCCTTTGTTTCACAAATTTTGTGCTATATATATCACCAATATATTACAAGACAAGCCCAACTGAATTTATCATTCCATATGACCTGGAGTCTCTAAAAAACAATTACTCCATAGGAATGAGATTTAAAATGATGTTTGAAGGGGAAGAAGCTCCTGAGCAGAGGTATGTCACATGTGTTAGCATTGTTAAGGGTGATGTGTCTTTTCTTCGTATCAATTCTAGACCAATAACTAATATTATGAGCGTTATGTGGTGGTTTTTTTTTGAGTTTATTGGAACTATTGTTGGCATTGAAGATCGTGATCTAACAAGTGGCCGGAATCAAAATGGAGATGTCTAAAGGTAATACTCTTGTGTTTGAAAGGTGATACATTTTTATTTGTGATGCCTAAAGTGATATGTATTGCTATCTTTAGGTGCAGTGGGATGAAACTTCAACGATTCCAAGGCCTGATCGGGTTTCACCTTTGAAAATAGAGCAACTCTTTCTTCTTCTGCACTAAATCCACTAATTTGTACCAAGTTTTTCCCCCAAAATTTAGAGGCATTTATTATAAATTAATTTCTCTTAAATAATCATACTTTACTATGTGTTTATGTTTATTGGTTATAATGTTTTTTATAAACAAGAAAATCGCAAACTTTATTTGCAAAATTATGATCAAATAATGATTTTAGTTCCAATTATCCATAATAATAATAATAATAAATAAAAATAATAATAATAATAATAATAATAATAATAATAATAATAATAATAATAATAATAATAATAATAATAATAATAATAATAATAATAATGTTATACTTTCTAAATTTTTGTAATGTCAACTATTTAGACAAAAATATTATTTAGAATTAATTAATTTCACACACACACACACACACACACACACACACACACACACACACACACACACATATATATATATATATATATATATATATATATATATATATTATTGCACCATTATTTAATAATAATTCTAAATTTGTTTAATGTCAACTATTTAGACAAAAATATTTTCAAGAATTAATTAATTTTATATACACTATAAATGGTAATTATATTATGATAGAAATATTTCACAATAATATTTTACATTATCAATTAAAAATGGAACGGAAATTAGGTAAATTGGAAAAGGAAATGAATATTAATAGTTGATTGAAAATTAAAAATAGAAAAGAGTACAGAAATTATGTCAATTGAAAAAGGAAATGAATATTAATAATTGACGTGAAATTAAAAAAATATCCATAATTAATTAAAACGGAAACGAAATGGTCAAATCATTGCATTTTAATTTTTCACAATAATATTAAACAGTAAAATAAATCAAATCACAATTAAATCGTAAATCTTTCACACATTTAAACAATGGAACGGAAATTAAAAATGAAACAAAAATATTTCAATAATAATATTCTACATCATCAATAGTAAAAGTAAATTAAAAATGGAAAGGAAATATTTCAATAATAATAGCATACATCATCAATAGTAAAGACATATTTTAAATTTTAAACAATAGTAAATGTAAATTAAAAATAGAATAAAAATATTTCAATAATAATATTCTACATCATTAATTAAAAATAGAACAAAAATTAGGTAAAAATACTAGTGGATCTATTATTCTAATTGACTAATTAACTGAATAAAAATCGACTAAAAATGAATCTGATATTACTAATTGACTGAATATATAAAAAGAAATGAATATTAATAATTGACTGTAAATAAAAAAAATCCATAATTAACTAAAATGAAAAAGGAAATGGTCATATCATTGCAATTTAATTAAAAAAGGAAAACATTCTACATCATCAATAATAAAGGCATATTTTAAACAATATTAAAGATAAATTAAAAATGGAACGGAAATTAAAAATGAAACGAAAATATTTCAATAATAATATTATACATCATCAATTAAAAATGGAAAGAAAATTAGGTAAATATTACTACGTAATTCTTTTCATTTTTCATAGATAAGGTTGCCTAATATTAATTTACACATAATAATCGGCACTAATAATTAAAAAAAAAACAGAATAACTGCCGAAGACGTCTGTTTTTTTTTAATTTTATTATTATTATTATTTAATTATTTTAATTATAAAATTTTATTTTAAAATTAGTAACCACCATGTCATCACAATTGTAGGTAAACAGGTCAATTTGAACCTTTTTTTTTTCAAAACATGTCAATTTGTACTTAATTGCATGAGTTTATATAGTTCAGGAATCCAATTGCATTCTTTTTTAGTTCGATGGCCTAATTGCAGTTTTGTGTGTAGTTCAGTGACTTATTTGACCCTTATTCCGAGAAAAATGATATTACTAATTGATTTAAAATATAAAAAGATCGTAATCTATATTCTATACTATATATAAAAGTAAAATCCTCCTATTTCATTCCCCGCCTAAACTTTTGTAGTCAATTAATTAAATATTTTATTGGTCAAATAATTAATAAAGCTTATTTGTTAAGAAAATGTAAAATAGAAATTAACTAATATCTATTAATTGATAATATGTATACTCACGTATCAACACTATTAATAAAAGTAAAATTATTTATCGGGAAAAGAAAAGGATATTACTAATTGACTGGAAATTATTTTAAAACTTTAATAATTAATTATACTTTCCTTTTGAAAACTCTAAGTTATTTAAACTTTAAAAAAAATTAATTGAACATGGGCTGTTAGATTTTTATAACAATCAAAATTAATTCATTCAAATATGGAGGGGAAGATAAAACTAAATGCAATATGGGAAAATGAATATACTTAAAGTATAAAAGTATAACATATATTAGTGTAATTGACTAATAATGATTGCCTAATAATTATTATGATAATTAAGTTAAGCATTGGTCGTTGAATTTATTTTTTATAATAATTACAATTAATTTATTTCTCATTTTCTCATATTTATTTTAGTAATAATATAATTATATAAGTCATATTACTTATAGATCTTTTAAAGATAATTTTAGACAAACAAGTCATATATTATTCAATTAATTGAGTAATATTTTTGTACTAATCTTATAATGAAATAAATGTACACGTTCAATATTAGAATTTTTTATAATTTCATCTTTATTTTTATTATCTTAATATATAATTAAAAAAATTTATCCACGCCCGGGTAATTGGACAATTATTTGTTCTAATTCAAAGGAAAACATCAGAAAACATAATTGATCCAATCAATTTCATCAATTGTGCTATATAATATTCGATGTTATAATATATATAATTGTATATTGATCCAAATATTCATTAAATATTATAACAAATTCATTCCGTGCAACGCACGAGTTATATACTAGTAGTAGAATAATAAAGAGATACATAATAGTAGAATGACGGAGTAAAGAAATAATACATAATAATACATAATACATAATAATAAAAAATATTTGACTATAGTTAATATTTTAAATAATTAGTTTTTTTTGTAATGTACATAAATAACAAAAAGACTAAACTTGTTCAATAATTTGATTAATTTAAAATTAAATTACCGTGTGGGTGAAATTATATTGTTCTTTGGGTGAAACTTGTTCAATAATTCAATAATTTGATTAATAATTGAATTAATTTGATTAATTTTGATTCAAACTAACTGAATGTTTATTTTGAGAAATTGTTACCGAATCAATCAGACTAAATTATAAAGAAAATATATTAGAAAAGACAATTATGATGATAATAAGAAAAAATTCTGTATAGCATAATATAAATATATAAATATATAAATATATAAATATATATATATATATATATATATATATATATATATATATATATATATATAAAGAAAATATATTAGGAAAGACAATTATGATGATAATAAGAAAAATCATGTATAGCATATAATATAAATAATATATATAACTATGTATAACATAAATATATATAAGATTAGGAAAATTATTAATGTACTGGATGAAGAATATATCTTGAAATTATGTATTAAATTTTATTTGATTGAAATAATTTAATCGAAATTACAAATATATCACCAAATCACCAATTATATCATCAATTATTCAATCACCAATTAATATTACTGTTGGGTGAGATACTTGGGCCTGAATGTTTGGGCCTAGCCCATCGGCCCAGAATGATGTATTGGTTCGATTTGATTAGGAGCTTGGCGGAGGCCCAAAGTGCAAATAACCATCCAATCCGTATAAGTAGCTCAATTGAAGTTGGAGAAATACAATTATGTAAGAATGAATTGGGTAAAATAGAATAAAGTATTATTTCCCGCCCAACTTGTCGGGATTCAATACTTTGGTCATATCTCGGCATGGGAATATCCGAATCAGGCGATTCCGGTGACATTAGAAAGAAGACTCAAAGGGCTACAACTCTTATGTTACCCAGAGTGTATATCTGAAGATAAGATGACCAAAAACAGTATAAAAGGCAGGGGTATGCTATTTCTCACCCTATTTGGCGACTGTTAGTATTTAAATCATATTTCACTGTAGGAATATCCAAATTGAGAGATTCTTGAACTGGTGAAAAGATAATTCAAAGGGCTATAAACTTCATGAAGATCACAAAGCCATCCACGGACTTCCTGATGGCCAAAAATGAAGGACAAGACAAGGACATCCCATTTTCACCAATAGTGTGTGATAATATATTATATATCAAGTTGATGGCAAATTATTGAAAAAGTGGTGCAAGTGGAAGACAATTAGACAAGATGATGGCTGATCAAGGAAGAGATAATCATATTTTAATATTGAAATTATTGGGTAGAAAATCACATTTCACACCCCAAATTTTATGTTATTTACGAGATTGAACCCTAAACTCCACCTATAAATACCCTACCAATGTATCATTCTCATCATCCCAAAATCATTCACATCTCTCCTTTAGTAGTTGCTCTTTCTTTCCTTAGCAAGAGAGAAATTATCCACTGTTTTCTCTTTGTTACGCCGAAAGAAGAGTTGTAATAATTTCCTTATAGTGAAACACCCTTAACCTTGCCCGTGGTTTTTACCCTCCTGGGGTTTTCCACGTAAATCTTTGTCTCTTACAATTTCTTTCTATTATTCTCTATTATTCTCTCCTATTATCAACTGTTATTTTTGTTCATATCGTGTAGGAAAGAATCAATTTTGGTAGAGTGACCTTACATGTCTAGGAAAATCTTTGGATGAGACTTGGTATTTAAGTAGTCCGTTTGTGACTCACCTCTCTCTTCTAATGGTTATTTTCCTGGTGTATTGTTCATAAAACCATTATTGTTCTATCTTTACGATACTGTTCAAATATTCTGTACGATATCAGTTGATTTTACGGTTGTGTTGGCCTGCCGACTGACTACCCCGTAGTCATAAAACCAACATTGGCGCCGTGGGGATCGAAACGAAAGGCCTTTGCTTTTGTTTTGGGTTCCTGGTTACTATTATTCAGCACCATGGTCGTCACTCGTAAAGCGGGAAGCCTACCAAAGGAGGATTTGCGCAACACGCTTAGTAGAGGCAACGCACAGGCACCTTCAGGGGAATCTATGCAGCCGTCCCAACAACGAGCAGAACCCAGAGCCATCACACAACTGGCATCACAACTCGCGTTACCAGTTGGACAACCATTAACACATGAAGAAGAGAGGCCCCGAATGACTGTGACTGTGGCAGAAGCCGTGGGTCGTTTACTAGAGGCGTTGGGGCAAAATCCTGTAGCAGATGTAGTCCCCGATCGTGTGGACCCTGCCACCAAAGCACGAGGACAATCGACCGGTCGTGGCCAACCTCGACATGGTGTTCAAAAATCTGGTCTACCGTGTCGACCAGAACCATCACGGACTCAGGCTGATCGACAAGGATCGCACAATCGCCAATTAGTTTTTGATCGTTTGAGCCATGAGAATACGGCTACCAGTGCCCCGCGACATGCCCGTCACAATCCTCGTCGTCGTCACGAGGAAGCAATGCGACGATTGAAAGGCAAGGAAAAGATGGAGGAACGACATGAGAAGGGTGGCCCTCAAACGATTGAAGAAAGTAGCGGTGAGACCCCCGAACCAATTCGGGAAATCCAGGCTCGAAAGATCGCAGAATTGGAAGAAGAGATGCGCAATCTGCAACGCCATTTAAAGGGGAAAGACGGACCTACCACTCGGTTTCAGTTGTCCATCGAACCTTTCTCTGCCAAAGTCCAAAATTACAAAGTCCCGAAGGATTTTAAGTTCCCGTCTATGCCTACTTACGATGGGTCTAGTGATCCTAGTGATCATTTAATGGGATTCCAAGCCAAAATGCTGATAGTTGGAGCTAAGGATCCTATTTATTGCCGTGTATTTGTCTCTACATTAGAGGGAATAGCTCGGGATTGGTTCATTTCTTTGCCTCGTGGATCAGTAAGTACCTTTGAAGATCTAGCCAATCAGTTCCTTACCCGTTTCGCTGGTAGCATGCGAGCTAGGAAACACTTTACCGATCTTACTGAGGTAAATCAAGGGGAATACGAGAGCTTAAAAGACTACATCAAGCGGTGGCAAAAAGAGATACAGGCGGTGGACGGGATAGATGATAAATCTGCTTTAATGATGTTTATGCGCTCACTCCGATCAGGTAAATTATTCGAAGATTTGCGGAATAATACTCCTGATACTTATGCTCAAGCTATCAACGAGCTAATCGATATGCCGAAACTGAGCAAGCTCTGAAATTAAAGAAGAAGCAGGAAGGAGGGTCGTCGTCCAAACGACCTCGGGAAGAAATTGAGCAGCGTCCAAGAGACCGCCCGATTGGAGGGGACAAAAGGCGAAACGGATTGGAGAGGCCATCTGGTTTCCAACTTGGTGGGACTCGAACACAAGGTACTTTACCCTTACATGAAGTACGTCAAGTTGGCCATATTGATGCTCCTGCACTCCCGCCTTTGCCGCCTGTCCACAATCTACCACGTTTTCCCAACAATGCAAAATATTGTCGATACCACCGACGATCTGGGCATTCCACGGAGGAGTGTACAACGCTACAAAGGGAAATAGAGAGTCTGATTCAGAAAGGCCGGCCAATTGATCGACCGACGAACCAATCGCGTCGACCGCCGCTAACGGGGCATGACACGGCTTCGCCTTCAGATAAACAAACAATTCCTACTCCAGATGATCGGGGAAAACGACCATTAGAGGAAGAAGAAGGCCGGGAGGAGCAGAATTGGAAACACAGCAAACCAGTGATCAATATAATTTATGGCGGTCCGGAAGGTGGCGATTCGGCTCGGGAAAGGAAACAATGGGGTAGACAGCTCTATGTAGGGGCAATTCAACATGCAGTCGCCCCAAAGAAGCCTAGAAGGGACCCGATCATTTTCACGGATGATGATATACAGCATGGAACGGTCCCGCACCGAGATGCTCTGATGATAACCATAGATATAAAAGGAACAGTCGTTCGGCGAGTGTTTGTGGACACAGGAAGCAGTGTAAATGTGATGTATGCAGATACTTTCAATAAGCTTGGTTTAGACCAAACGAAGCTCCTACCAGTTAGGACCCCGTTGGCTGGGTTCACCGGTGATAGCATTGAAGCTGAAGGACGCATCGTTTTACCTGTCGAGATCGGACAATACCCTAGGGTGCGAAAGCTGGACATGGAATTTGTAGTGGTCAAATTGACCTCCACTCATAATATCATCTTGGGTCGTCCGGGCTTGGAAGACCTAGGAGCAATCGTGTCACTCGAACACCTCTGCTTGAAGTTCAGAACGCCTGAAGGAGTTGGAGTTGCAAGATGCGATCAGCGGATAGCTCGGTCTTGCTATCTTAAAGCCTGTCGTTCGATTGGGGAAAAGACATGCGAGTCCATACCATCGCAGAAAAAGTCAAGCAGAAGGAATCAGTTGAACGGCCGGAGCCTGCCGCTGAGTTAGAGGAAGTCGTTTTGGAGATTGCCCACCCAGACAGGACAGTGAGGTTAGGCCTCGGGCTAACCAAGGAGGTTAGAGAATCCATTTTGCAAGTATTAAGGGAGTACAAGATGATATTCGCGTGGGGGCCGGAAGACATGCCCGGGATTGACCGATCAGTGATTACACACCGATTAGCCGTCAGCCCAGCAGCCCGACCTGTGGTTCAGAGGAAAAGGTTTCTAGCCACAGAAAGACGTGAATTTGTGAAGAAAGAAGTAGCAACCCTACTTA